>JAGFPH010001846.1:168346-183893 GCA_018207615.1 Philaenus spumarius
TTTAATTAAATCGGAGGTAATTAAATCCGACGAAATCGAGGCAACGAATACTACACTCAAAACAAATAAAGTAAATATTAATCAAAATAGCATGAACGAGTTAGTAAACAAAGCTGAAATCGTTAATGGACCGGAAGTAGGTGAGACAGGCATTAATGATGTAATGGAAGGGAAGTGCGGCAGCAGTCAAGACAGGAAGCCGGAGACAACAGCTAGGAAAAACAATAAGGTTAGGATACAAAACGAAGAGAGGTTGAATAAGATGATATCGAGGGAGGTGTCAGTTCAACGAAGGAAGGGGCAGAAAGCCAAACAAAATATCGTACCGAAGATGCTATCAAAAGAAGCCAAGGACGAGATTCCGCGTGATAGGGCATTAAAAAGGATTAATGTTCCAATTAATGTTAGGTATAATGGTGAAAAGATTCCAATTACCAACAAAGCGTCGCGGCGCAATCAATGTATCCATAACTGTGAATATTCTAGTAAACGTTGTAATCCAAATAAGGCGAAGTCAAGCACTACACTACACTGCAATTTTTCCGACCACTCGATGAATAATAAAAATAATAAAAAATATAAAAACAATAAACCAACTTATAAAGAATTAATATCTGTAGGAGGAGCAGAAACACGTAACCAAAATCCACTGTTTAATATGCGTGGAAAAATATCGAAAGTTAGATTTAAAAACACTGATACTTCTGAGGGAAATAAGACTAAATTAAGTAGGAAACACGTTAGGTACAAAGAGAGAGTAGGCCTAATGGAAAATCAGCTGTGTGGTCTTAGACAAGGAGGGGAGACGGTAACCCGAGCAAAAGGGCATGTAGCGGTTCCAATGAAGAAATGCAATAAAATAACTTTAACAAAGGAGTATAGTCATGGTACTATACTAACGGAACAACAAGAAGGCCTACTGCAGAAATTAATAGAAAAATATCATACAGTTTTTTCTGAATTGCCGGGACTTTGTAAAAATTACGTTCATGAGTTAAAGGTTAATGCAACAGACACCTTTGTGAATCGTAATTACCCAATCCCCATGAATCATCGAAAGCTCGTAAGGCAGGAAATAGAACAAATGTTAGAGAATAATATAATAGAGAGATCGCGGACACCTTACATCAATCCTATGGTTACAGTGGTGAAACCGGATGGGTCCATTAGGTTGTGCATGGATGCTAGGAAGTTAAATAAGATTATAGTTCCGGATTATGAGAGTGCGCCACCTATAGAAGACATTTTAAGGAAAGGGAGACGCACTAAATATATTTCCAAAATAGATTTAACGTCAAGTTTCTGGCAGGTACCATTGACACAGGAGTCCAGGAAGTATACTGGGTTCCTTTTTGACAACAAAGTGTACAATTTTAAGGTACTTCCATTCGGTTTACAGAACTCTCTAGCAGGATTAGTGAGAGCAGTAGATTTAACACTAGGAGGTGAGGTAGAAGGGTTTACTCTGAATTATGTAGACGATTTACTCTGCCTTTCCGAGACTTTTGAAGACCACCTGCAGCACTTGGAAATTATATTCCAAAAGTTTCAAGATGGCGGACTAACCATAAACCCTAAGAAAACAATATTTTGCCAGGAGGAGGTGAAGTTTTTGGGGTTTATATTTGCACCATCAGGGATACGCACAGATCCGGAAAAGCTTTCTACTATACAGGAGTTTCCAGAACCGCGTAGTGTAAAGCAACTGCAATCATTTCTGGGGTTTGTGAACTATTACTCAAGGTTTACAGCAAAGTATGCGGCGGCAACCAAACCATTATACCAACTGTTGCGAAAGGACAAGAAGTGGGAGTGGTCATCGGACATGCGACAGGCGTTCCAGGAGGTTAAGAAGCTGTTCGAGGAATCCGTAGTTATAGCCCATCCAGAAGAAGGGAAAGAAACGTTTTTGCAAACGGATGCGAGTACAGGAGCAATAGCAAGTCAACTTTACCAGCTAGACGCGAACGGGCATATCCAAGTGATAGGTTTTGTGAGCCGAACACTCAAAGCGTATGAAAAACACTACACCATATGTGAGCTGGAGCTATTGGCGATTGTGCACGGGCTGAAAAAGTTTCGACCACTAATCGTAGGTGCACCCTTAACGATCATTACGGATAACATGGCACTTAAGTTCTTAACGTCTTGCAAGTTCGGCAACAGTAGGATGACACGATGGATTTTGGGAATCCAGGAGTACAACCCCAGAGTAATGCACTGCGCGGGAAAAGAGAACATCCCTTGCGATATAGCAAGCAGAATGTACGAAAACAGCGTAGGACAGGAAGACCAACGGAGAGTGCGAATCCAACAAATAAGGATGAATCCAGGTTTTACACAATTATTGCAGGATTGGAGAAACAGACAGATGGCAAACCCTGAATGCTTAGAAATAATACAGGATATTGTAAATAAAGTAGATTATAGAATTGAAAATAATGTATTATGTAAATTTGTAAATGGAATATTGAAAATTGTAGTACCAGAGAACACGGTAAAAGAATTCATAAAACAAGTGCACGAAACGTACGGTCACGCAGGAAGAAATAAGATATATAACATGATTAAAAATAGGTGGCATTTTAAATATATGAATAATCGAATTATGGAAGAGATTAGAAAGTGCGATATTTGTCAAAGAGCGAAATACCCGAATCAATATTTAATAGGTCAAAGTAGGCCAATCATAACAAATAATATAGGCCGAGTAGTGGCGATTGATTTCTTAGGACCACTACCAAGAGGTTTAGGAAATGTACAACATATATTAGTGGTAGTGGATATTTTCTCTAAATATGTAAAACTTTACACAGTAAGAAATCCTACGACCGAAAATAGTATAGATAAAATGAGGCAGTACTTTGCAGAAGTTGGCAAACCCGAAAGTATCCTAACAGATTATGGCAAGGCGTTTACTTCAGGGAATTGGAAGGAGTGGATCCAGGAAGAAAGAGTTCGGCATGTACTTATCCCTATAAGACATCCACAAGTAAATCTGGCGGAGAGGGTGAACCGAGAAATTGTGCGAATGCTTAGAACATATTGCTACAACCGACAGGCAAATTGGAAACAATACCTAGAATATATACAGGACGTTCTAAACACAACGCCGCACGACACCACAGGATACACCCCTCAGGAAATACAGTTTGGCCAGGAGGCGAGGTACGTGTGGGATGAAGTCTTCCCGAGGGAACAACCAAATCCAGGAGAAGAAACGGTACGCGAAAAACACCAGAAGTGCCAGGCCAGGATCATAAGGGCCGGAAACCAACGAGCTGCTAAACAAAACCATGGTCGCAGATTTACAAACTTCAATGTAGGGGATTTAGTGTTAGTAACACAGAACACTAGCATTATGGCGAGTAAATTTAAAGGCGAGACCAGAAAACTGTTTCTTTTATACACAGGACCTTTCCGAATAAATGAAAGAGTAGGAAATAAAACCTATATTGTAGAAGACCGGGTTACAGGAAGAATAAAGGGAAAATACGATGTTCGAGATCTCAAACCATATATTCAATAAGTAAAGTTGTCATCCAAAAATAAATTAACACTGTAAATATTATTGTATTGAAGAAAAGGTAGGCCTAATGCATAAAGTGATTAGCCATACTGGGGAATCCCAAATGTAAATATTTTGATTGAATGTAAACACAAGCGGTGCGATGAGATTGTAAAGGGCAGAGAACAAATTAGCCAGGAGGGGATGTTTGAAAACAGCTGAGCGGAAACAAGATCAAGGTCAGGCAGTGGGGAGAGAGAACACAGTACACTGCAATGAATGAAGTAGGCCTAAATAAATAACTCGACTCATTGATAGATACAGGGTAAGGCCTAAGCACTTTTCGAATACACGCAAAGGCATTGCTGGTTGTTTTAAAGTAAATTGTACATACAGATCCAGGAATAAAACGTTTGAATGCAATCTACAAACAAGTCAGGAGCCTGGAATGTCCTAATACACGAGAAAGGGGTGTATAGGGGTTGCATATTACTTGGAAAAAAGGTAATTATGCGTAAAATTAGTTAGGAGAGTCTAAGTAGTTAAAATTCTGGAAGGAAGAAAGTAAGCTAAAACCTAGGAATAATTTAAGGAAAGAAAACTGTAATGGAACAATATAAAGGAGGATACTAGGGAAAAGCAAAGGAAAACTATTTAGTACACTTGAAAAGAAAAAAAAAAAACTCTCAATTATTATAGTTGAAGCCACTTAGGCAAATAAATAAAAAGTTGTTAAACCATAAAGGGTAAACTAATGTAGAACGTATAAAACGCGGATTATAAAAATTCGGGAAGTATGAATGCGGGGAAATAACAGTAGTATAAAAACGTAACCCAGTAAAATATTGTTAGTTTGTTATCAGGCAAATTAAAATGTGTCCCTGTATTTATATAAGTAGTGTACAGTATAAACATGTGTTTTCAGTGGAAATAAACTCATCCAGTGAGCATTTCGAAAGGAAATGTATACCATGGTATATTGTGTAAATGTAATTTCAGAGTATAGAGAATAAGAAGAACAATGAAAAGTATAGTATGAAATGTATAAAAATATTATAAATGTGTGATATGTAAATTGTTAGATTAGGAAGGCAGAACTAGATATAAGAATGTAGTAGGATATAAGGAAAATGAAAAAGGAATGTTAATATATTTGGAAGGTTTCAATATCTTGGGTTTTTGGCGGAGCCGATCAAACCAGATATCTTAAGAGGGGTAGCTTACAACGGACAAAACTCGTTGTAGGTCTTGAGTTTAAATTTGCAATTAATTTTGTAAGTTTGAATAATATGGACTTGCCGGGAGTTAAAGCCAAATGTAGGTCACGAGATCAGCATGTATACGCGGGCGGTCTGTTATCGGGTAGAATTAAACTTTTGGACCCTGCCTGTCTGAAAAGGATTGGGAACTTATAAAAATTACTTAAAAGATTCCTACGGGAAGCCAAAATCCAAGATTTGAATAAAAAATAAAAATCTTCGGGAAATGCATTACGCTAACCGCGGGTGTATTTACTGCAAGATTAGATATTAAAAAATCATAAAGTTACGTAAGATACGAGCTTTCAAAGAATGAGAAAATTTTCAAAATTCCTCTAATTTAAAAAAGAAAAGGTTTTTTAGGCTTTTATTAAAGAGGCCTAAAATAAAGGTGAAATAAGTTTTAGCGAAATTTTGTCATATAAAAAAGTTAATGGTAATTCATAAAGTTTAAAGGATAAAAAAGTAGGTTAAAAATAAAGTTTTTTAAATTCTAACTAAAACAAGTTTTAGTGTTGATAAATGTAATTTATAATGTAAAAGAAAAACTAGAAAATTTATAAAAGGAAAAAGGTGATAGAATTTGCACCTTTACAGCTAATGAAAAATTTAAACTCAAACTTTTAACAATTCAAAATAGTAAATAGTATGCAAACGAAGTAGTTATGTAAAAATAATCCAGTATTTGAAATATGTTTCGGGAGTAAAGTAAAACCCTAGTTTGTGAAAAATCGTTGAAGTCCCTAACCTCACAGCAAGACAACCAGAAGCAGAAATGAGTTGAAAATCCGGCTAGTGAATGAAAACCAATGGACAAGAAAAGTGGAAAAAGAAAAACCGAAAGAAGTGTAAAATTAAGACTTTTCCGGGAAAAATCGCCGCGGAAAAACGCGCGCGGGTCGTGTACGCGAACCAGGAGTCGTACGAACGTCACTCGAGTTCGTGTGGAAAGGTAACAACGAGCTGAGGAAAATGATGTCAGTTTCAGGAAAATCGGATAAACCCTGGAAGAGTTACATGGAAAAAGGATTTCCATAGCACAAAACTGAGGGAAGCCTGATAAGAACGCAAGACGGTAGAGGGGAGGTCCAAAGACAAGACTGATGGAAGGAGAACAGGGTGACCAGTTTACGAAAAGGGGCGTACTCAAAGAAACAATAGAAACTTAATTAAAACAAAGGCTAAATCATGTTACAAAATTATGAAAAAATTGTAATAAAATTCAGGATGAAAAGTAGAAGGACTAGAAGTTTGAAATTGGCGAAAAAATGGATTTTAAAGCATTATGGAAATACAGTGGTAGAAAGCTTAGGTTGGCAATGAAATAGTGCCGAAAAACCTTATATAAACGATTGCTCGGGGAAACTCGGGAGGATTATTATTCTTCGATGTAACATCACGCATAGAGCCTTATTATTTCTTCGATGTAATGTAACGCATCGCGCGCAGATACTTGTTTTTTATAAAATACTTTAGCGTGCTAGAAGCTGAGTATTTTCTTCGTTAAACTTTAAATTTTTATAACAAGTAAGAAGATACGGCATTGCGGTTATCATCTGGGATGCAGCAATAGACACCGCATTAACTCTACAAGAACTTCAGTGGCAACTTAGTCTATACAAGTTGGCCTAACTTGGGATTTTCTGGAAGAAAAACATAGCCTACAGGACAGCTGATACATGGAGTGATTCGTATAGCTTCCAGACAGGACTCCAGGACATCACCAGGCGGCCACTAGGACATGCAACTGTAGCTACGAGGGAATAGACGAACCGGGATTGCAGACACGGCATCACCACATCCATCTTTAAGAAGCCATCCATCATACATCCAGACAACCCTACAGGACACCACCTTCACCCACAAGACAACTCTATCAGCACGCAGAACATCTGTAGCTTGTCATCACTAGACAGCGTTCGCGGATTTCACCACAACGTCGCGACGCCTGGACAAGTGTGAAAAGGTCGGTAGAAGCGTAAAATACGTTAGTCCCCATTAAATTGCCTGAAGTAAAGTCAAATAAATTTATTTTAAATACTGGGTTACTTAGGATGTTAGATTAAGAAATATTTGTAGTTAATTAAAGAAGTAAATTCATTAAATCGTAAATTCAAATTTTCATTAAAGTATAAATTACATGAAATTGAGTAATAAAATATTAAAGTAAACTATAATAAATTAAGAGATTAGTTCTGCCTTATAGTTTTAAAAAGTTATCATTTTATTTGAGAAGAAAGTTATTATTTGGTTTTATTTGGAAAATAGTAAATACAAGAATTTTGTTTTATGTTTTAAATTGGAAAAAAGAAATTATTAAAATTTTATTTTATTTTATAAAAGGTTATTATTTACAAAAACACCTAGTATTCAAATATCCCAATAGTTTATGAATTTTAGATTAAGAATTGATAAAGTGAAATTTCATAAAGTAATTGCAAGCACAAATAAGCAATTTACAAGGTTGGTTCCAGTGTACTCACGCTTCAGAGGTTTACAAAAAGTAAAATTATTAACTTGTGTTCATACTGAGCTAAAATTAAAAATAAATTACTGGAAGTATAAAGTAAAGTTTTTTGTCAGAATAGTCAGTGAACTGAATATTCGACACATAGTTATTTCACCTAGGCCAAACAAAGTGAGATTGCCTATAAGACTTCCAGTAGGTGGAAATAACTTATTCTCCAACGAAGAATTTTCTAAAAAGGGGATTCATTGTAGAATTGGCGCTGCCAGCGTGAAAAATAACGCGTTGCAGTTGTGGCCAAAATAAATTATTCTACAACTTAATTCCTCTAGAAAAGAATATTCGTTGTAGTGCATTCAAAAATATTTCAAAACAAACTAAAATTTGTTGGAATTGATCACTTTAAAAGAGTACATTCTTTGTATTGTGATGAACCTAAATTTTTATTATTTCCGTGATTGAAAATTATGGAAACAACGCAATTGTTTTATTCTGCATTTCTTTTACTGATATAGCAAATTGAAGCCAAGTAAACAAATTTCAATAACATTATTATTAAAAATGAACACTTCAATACATTAATACATACAATATCATTTATTATATTTATCAATTAATAAACTTCCCTCTCTGTTTTTGTTTTTTTCATTTATAAATGTAATTGTATTTTTAATTAATTATATTCAATTTAAATTTAGGAATTTTATTTATTTAATGTAATAAATATAATGTACGAATTACTTTAATTTACTTTAATCCAAGCAAAGCAGGTTATGATAACACAAAGGTATTTTGCCTTAAATACACTAATTAAAGATATGGGCCTATATATATATTTGATTACATATATGTCTCCATTTGTTTTTTTTTGTCTTTTGTGGTTTTTAAACTTAAATAATACCCGATGGAGCTCAATAATTAAATCTAATGTTAAACACAAAAATTCAATCCATATAAGAATATGCTCTCGTATAATGATCCACTTACAGAGATTTTTCTATATTGTATCCTCAGATTTATGAATAACTAAATACATTAATTCAAAATTAAAGGTGTAAAATGTATGCTTTTAATTCTGTAACATTATATTATACAAAAATATTAAAATTAATGGTCTCCAAGTGTTTGAAAATTCTTTGATGATGGTACTACATTTCAATTACTGAATTGTGTTATTACGTTTAGCTGCAATGGAGTTTAGTTTTTGTCTGTTATTTATTAATATTATTATACGATACTTGAACTCTGTAATACATTTAAATCTACCTTTGGAGTTAAGTTCTGTTGTTCTTTCTGTTACCTTTGGAAACGTCAGGCCAGTTTCTTTACAATGACAATTGCAATACTCTATATCTATACTAAACTAGCTTTCTTCAGCTACAGAATAATTTATGATATATTAGTATCAAAGGTATAGACAAATTAAAGGTTTGTGATACGATATACATTATTTATTTGTCATTGGTTTTATTCTTTAGAATAACAGGTTTTAAATAAATCCATCTGAATGACCAGCATGATTGTTTTCCCTTTTGAACACTGATGCTAATTTTAAATCTCAGTTTTAAACTACGAGAGATATTGTTTATTTTTCATTACAACTAAGACAAATTGAACCTCTTACAATCTCACTCTTAATTAAACTCAAATCTGGGAATGTTGGTCTCATGCTCCATAACTGAATATTGTTTTGATAGTCATGCTAAGTATACACTACTCTGCCAAGCAAACCAAATCTTACATATATATTTAATAACGATGTTATCTTGCACAACTTAAGAGTTTATTCTGAAAAATCTTGAAATAAAGTACCACTTTGTAATTGCACCCTAAATCATTAACTTAAATAATTAAAAACACATTATATATATATAGTCACTAAAAAACTAAGTCTTAACATCTATAAATACTTACTACATCATTAGACGTATGCTCTAAAGTAGACATAACTTATACACATACATAAGGTGTAAGCACACATTTAATATGATAGAATGGTTTATTATAGTGTAATAACATTATAACTTCATTTCTGAAATAATTGTATACTTTAACGTTTTTAAAAGAATCTCAGAAAAATTTTAACATTATGAAATAAATCGTCTATCAAAAGCCGAAAAAATCTTCTTCACATTTCGAAATACCTAGCTTTATTTCTTAATAGCTTTTAACCCAAGGTTTAAACGTACGTGTTAGATTTTATATTAAGTTTTTTTCTTGCAAAATTAAAACAGTAGAAATTAAATATTCACAATATCTACTATTGTTATATTACCTATAAGTGTTATTCTTTTGCAACCAACAATAAAGTGCGTAAACTAAATGTAACTTCAGTTTGTTCTTGAGGGAACTATAATATATATAAAATAATATAAAATTGTTGGTCAACAGATTACTAATTTAAATACAACAGTTTTGAAATATCATTCGTCTCATCATTACAGCTCCTTACATAGAATAGCTTAGAAGAGGAAAATATCAACCCTGTAATACTAGAAATATAAGGAATATAAAAAACACAGTTATAATGTAAACAAATTTTATTCAGAAAAAAGTAAAACCAGTCTAATTTGTCACTAAAATCAAGTGGTTAAATATGGTACCTACCCATATACTATGAATATAAATTTCACTAAATTCCTACTAGCTAGGGAACTGTAAGTTGTACACTTATTCTTACGTGATTTACAAAAAATACTAGTCTATTTTATTTTGATTGCTTAAGTCAAAGGGATAAAATGGCATAACTAAAAAATAAGTAATAACTCGCACACTTGCTAATTAAGCTATAGACCTGAAATTTGACACATGACTTATTTAAACAACCAATCATTTTCAGTTATACTGGGTGATTCAGAACTATGCGGCAATGATTCGGTGGCTCATTCTATAGCTAAAATTATAAAAAAGTTGATATAAACATAGGCCCGCAAACGCAATTTTTCCAGATATCCGCCAATTTGTTGTTTTTTACAAACTAATTCATATCTAGAGAAATGTTTGACTGATTGAGTTTAAACTAGGCATGAAGTTTAACCTAACAATGATCTATTTCAAGAAAAATAAGCAACTTTATCCAACTATGTGTTTCAAAATGGCGGCTGATTGAAAAGTTAAAATCTAAATTACTAAAATCGTACATTTTAACAAAAAATGACAAGCCACCACCTATTTGTAGCCCTTTTAGTTCTTTATCGGATGGTGTAATTGTCAAAACAATCGAATAAAGGGTAAAATAGTTAAGTTAAGTGTAATAATTGGTTTGTTCAATACCAATGTTCAATCCTATACAAACAAAGTAAACGCAACAATATTTTAATTTTCTTGATTGTTTTTTTGTCATTCGTAAACCTAAACAAAGCTGGATGATAGTTTGCACAAAGAAAACCTTAACTAAGTATTTTCTTCTTTAATGGTATAATGGTTAAAAGGATGGTTTCATTTCTGAATTAAATTCACTTTTATGGGTCCATATTTTCTTGGATACATATATTAATGATACAGAAACCTATAGTGGTAAAAACAATACAAAAATTACCACTACACATTAAGACCTTTCACCAAATTATTAAGTGAAATATAGTAAACAAGTCTGAATTTTAAAGTAAAACTTTAATGAATCAAGTACTACCAATACAATATTTAAAAAATTCTACCAGCTTCAAAAACATTTTTATGCTTCAATAAGCTTAGTTTTATTATGATACATTAAAGTCCATTGTGCCAAATCATTGGCAGTAAGTCAGTTTCATAATATAATATGTCATTTTGTGGGAACTCGGCATAAGTCGCATGTATGTCATTTTGACAAATAATCTTTTTTATGTAGCCCCTCGGTGAAATCGTAAAAATTGGCGGCTTCTGACCTTGACTTTGTCAGGAAATTAGTGAAGAGTATTTGGTGACTTGGGGGAGGTAAAAACCCCCCCTAGTCTAGAGTAGAACATCAAGTTTGCGTCCGTCTATTCCACCGAGTGAGACTATTCGTGTTATTTATTATATTTTTGTCTTTTTGACACCGAGCGACCAATGCGTTCTAATTTTTTTACTGTTTTCAGGTCATTTTTTAATTTTATATAACTAACATTTTTATAATACTTTAATTTGTTTTGTGCAAAATGAATCGAACAGCAGAAGACAAAATTTAAGCTCTACTTATAAGTGTAGAGAAAGCTGAGTTATAAAGTCCTGCACCGGTATTTAGAGGAGGAACACCAGTCTGCATCAAGGCGCTGCAAGGGCTTCCACGCTAGTACACAGAAGATGGTAAGAGCACAGAGGATATATGATATCCTATGGTAAGAGATACATAAAATGGCTTGCCGCAATGGAATATTGATTTATCAGACATGGGCGAGCTTATCAAAGCCGTGCTCAAGCACATAGTAATGTTTTGAACCAAGCCTAAAGTAGAATCCTGACCTGTTAGAAGTCCTGGCGGAGCTTTTATATATTTTTCCCCGAATCTGAATAAAAAAAATAGTTTTCTTTGCTAATAAATGGATTTATAAATCAAAAATCAACTACACCAGAGTTAGAGATTCCTTACTAACAATTCTTGTTTAAAATTCTTTTTATTAGGCTTACTCATCTAAGCTGGCCTAATGAAATCCTCTCATCAAAACGTAAGCAATCTGTGGAGTGAGATGTCATATGAGAGGATACATTCCGAGTAGGTAATGAACCAGAGGAGATCTAGATTTTTACCTCGGTCGCTAAATTTGACGATGTTTTACGATCCTGAAAGACTGAGTGAATAAAAGTTCAAGAACTTGCTAAAGTAAAACCTGTTTTTGATCCGTTTGTCGATACTGTAGACAAAAAACTGAGACAGTGGATGAAATGCTTCAAAACATTATTTATAAAATTGTCATTGTTTATACACTTTATCAATTAAATTATATAACAATCAAAAGTATTATGACATATTTTTTTATATAATTACTTAAAAAATAATTAATTCAAATAATTTTTTTTTTTAGAATTACTTATTAATATGTATCACTTATTATTAATTTAAACAGACGGTTAAGACTTAAAATTTCAGGATCTTGCTTGTCCTGCTTGTTTTAAATTATTAGACCAAAACTTCAACTTACTGTATACCAGTACCGATAATAAAGTTACAAATAATTGTAAGTACACACAACAACAACAACTTTATTTCCTTTATTGTAAAGATGTTGGCCACGTACAAATTAACTATTTGGTGTATTTATGACACTTCAAAATTATTTTTATACAATCATAACACAAAACACAATTTCAGATACTGAAATTGATAACACCAAATTATACAAACAATAATAATATTAGTTCCTTTACACACGATTTAGTTATTTGTAGATATTTACTACACTAATTTATTACATTAAATTCAAATCAGATTTTCTAAGTTTTAGGCTATACATAACAAAAAGGTAGATATTTTCATGGTCTGTACCGAGATTGAAATTAAAATTGTCTCCATATTATATAAATTATGCACAAAATTTGAATTGTTTAAATATTTACATTTAAAAAGATTATACCCTTTACATTCCAACAAAAGGTTAATTATAGTGTCATTTCCTGTTACACAAATTGGGCAGATTTCACTGGGGTTAAAGCTATAGTTGTCTTTTTGTAATATTAATCTATTATATTTCTTGCCAGCAAGACGCAATTGAGCAATAG
Organism: Philaenus spumarius; assembly: GCA_018207615.1. Lineage (NCBI taxonomy): Eukaryota > Metazoa > Arthropoda > Insecta > Hemiptera > Aphrophoridae > Philaenus > Philaenus spumarius. The sequence continues at coordinate 181,257 of JAGFPH010001846.1, forward strand.
TTGTATAAAGGACAATTCTCTTGAAACAACGTTTCACAGGGGGTTAAGCCACTTATATGTCTGTAGTAATCGTTGAATCTAGAATTTAAAACGAAATCAATGTCTGAGCATATTAAATATTGTCCTTGAATTTTATTTTAAGTACACATTCTAGGCTCTATGTGTCTACTTTAGTGATCCCTAACCTGGTACTATTATCTTATTTTGTTTCAATGCTTTAATAATAAGGTTTGTCAGTAGTATTTAGCAACCTTTCATCAATCCATAATCTTGAACTTCTCCAGAAAGCTTATCTATACATGATCATAGTTTGTTTGAAATTTCACAAAAATATGAATTCATTTAATTTGCTATTATTTTAGAACTATGGCATATGTGCTGAACTGATTTAGTTACTATTTCGAACTGCTTCAACGCTCTATACAATGTTTGAATAAATTAATAGCATTATGAAATGCATAATTAATCCACCAAAAGTGCATCGTGTTGGACCCTCCTCCAACAAATTAAATGTATATCTAGTAATGAATAGATTGTAATTGTAAATTTACTTCTGAAATGTACTTACAAACCAAAATAATATTGCATGCTAAAAATAATGATCTAAAAAAGACATGTTATGTATGTATTTTTAAACTTATTAAATAAATTCCACTACGTGTTGTTATGTAAAATTAATAAACCAATAATAAATAAGTTAATTAATAGCTTCACTAATTAATACTATTAGATATTTTTTTTAAATTTAAGGCTAAACCGACATGGTTTTATAATACTAACTGATAAACGTAAACAAATTATTTTTTAATAACTCGTAAATTGTATTTAATTTTGCATAGATATTTAAAATTATTCACAACGGATAAGCAACTTAAAAAAATCTATATAACGATTCATATTTACATAAATTGTTCAAAGGTTTCGCGACAGACACGGTGTTCTGAACATTCTCATTTTTACTATATTTCTACATAAATGTATAATGGAAACATACAGTCAATGAAAAAAAACACAACATTTTATTTTTAAGAGCTGTGCTATTTTGTTAAATTAAAACCTGTGTCATATGTAGGCTGTTTTTACATTTCAATTATATATTTAAGCAGTGAGTCACAAGCCAGAAAATCTTTTGATGTTACTGAGTAGTTAAAACAGCTAATTCTTTAATAGATACAAAGTTTTAAGATAAAATCCTTAATTTGTGTATCCTATAATACGCAACATAAACTGGTTTCACCCAATTATTTAATACAATATTTTTAACTCCACTAAGTTTTTTAATAAGGTTTCTCCAAAAGGTGTTTTACAACAACATCGCTAACTAAATGTAAACACCATCCATTTCTCAACACATGTACGTTTTGACAGTTCACTTTAAATTCATGAAACTTTACATCATTTCAGAAAGTTAAAGCCACTGGTTTGTTTCAGCATTGATAACAACTCGACGGTAAACAAAAATAATAATTTGCCTCTACTACTTTCAGTTTTATAATAAGGATACTTATTAAAGTCAGAAGCATAATAAGTAAATTACTTAAATAAATTTAAAAATGAATGCATTAGATTTGCGGCAAACTGTCAAATTTGTTCACTGTTAATATTAAAAGTTACATTTTATTTAAAATATAATAACCAATTGTAATAATTGTACATCTACAAAGATTCACGCCAGACAGGAAAATAGTATTAGCAAAAAACATTGTTCTTAACTAATTTATTGAAAGAAAATTGTATTTTCAAAATGTATTTGTTCTACTCTGTGTTATTACTTCATTGATTTTCCTGGTTCCTCTTTATATATAGGGTTTTGTTACTGAAAATAAGTAAACACAACTTTGTACATATCTTGCGTTGCATAACAGAGTATATTTTTTTACATAAGACCACCTATGATTTTTTGGGTTTGGACGGGAAGGGGTAAACAATTACAAACATTAAGGTAAGGCATGTAATTCACCGTTGTAGAACTTATTGAAAGATAAAAATAGAGGCGCAAACTAAAGCTTATTATCCTGCTTAGTTTCAAAGTAATGGACAATCAAAGTTCTGAAAACTAATATTTTTACTATAACATAAAAGCAAGTTACTATTTTGAATACAAGGTGGTTGAGTATGCTGACATTTTAAAAAGGTTATTTTGTCAATGTTTTTACAACTAAAATAAAATTTTTTTCATTCTATCTAAAATGTTATCAAAACAAATATGAACCTTATTTTTCCAAAATTTTCGAGTACACATGGAAACTTAAATAAATTAAGGGTACCGTACCACATTTATTTAAAATTTCTTTTTGTAAAAGGTTTTACATTTAACGTCACCAACTACCGATCGAATGACTTTATTATGTCAAGTATTAAATTATATTTATAACATTTTTAGTTATAACATATTTGGTCTAGGTAGCAGTCATTGTTTCGAAAGTTATACTTGTTTGGTACATTTGTTTAGACCACAGAAAAATAAATCATAATGATATACTAGTGGACATTTTGTGAAGGTTGTATTATAAATAAATACCTTTGTGTTATTAAGTATGTAAACAAACTATAAGTATTATTCAATATTTAATTAAAGCTGATTTTGATGACCATTTTTTTATATAACTTATTTCACAGTTTTGTAAATAAAGGTTG
>JAGFPH010001846.1:192660-220618 GCA_018207615.1 Philaenus spumarius
GTTTTTTATTTACATTCCACATGTATCTCATTATTACTTGAATATATTATAAAATATAAAAACACGCATTGGACCTAACTATAAATGTTAATCTGCAATAAAATTTAGTAATAAGTTTGACATATCAAATACTTTCAGGCGTGCTGTATATACAATCGAAAAATCGTATTCTGTCTTCTTCAGTTATTATTCAAATGCTTATAAATGGTGGCAAAATTTAAAATTGTACCTTAAGAAAAAGTTGGCGTATTAATATAAGAGTGTATGTAACAGAAGTACACCATTCTCGATAAACCCTGGTAAGATAAAATCAACGACAGGAGTTTGTCTTTATAAAGCACTTCTATACATAGAAGTTGCAGATTAAATCATGAAATAAAATATAATGTCCTTTATTTTATTATCTGATATTCTAGATAATAAATTTACAAATAATATAAGGGCCTTCCTAGTATATTATATTATAATGTATCATGTTTCCTCTGTGTATTTAAAAATCTGTTATTGTTTCTGTTTCAGAAGAGGTACGATGTAGATCAGTGAAAAATGTGACATTCCGGTAAAAAAAAGCGTGAACAATTGTTTTACGAAGTGACAACTAGTGTTGTGAATTAAAAAATGTTTATAAAATCGTAAAACAAAGTTCTTTGAGAAGTAAAGCAATTACCTACCAAAATATTGCAATTTTGTAACTATGTGTTGGTAAACTGTCTTTACATAGTACATTCAAGACATTATTCTATATTACTAATCGTGCCTTCTATACACCTTCTATCTGTCCTATCTTTTATATTGCAATTTTGTAACTATGTATTGGTAAACTGTCTTTACATAGTACATTCAAGCCATTATCCTATATTACTAATCGTGCCTTCTATTCTCTATGTATTACCTTCTATCTGTCCTATCTTTTATATTGCATTTCCACGGCAAAGAATGAGCTAGACATTGTCTCTGTCATGTGGTTTCACCCTCTAGCAATATTGAAGCTCTTTCGTTAAACACCAACATCATTCATTAAAAAACGTTACTTCTTTACAAAAAAAAGGCCAGCTTCACGCGATCTTAGTTTCTAACATTTTTAGTACTTTAAAATAAAACAGCTATGGTTGTTGCAATATGAAGAGCAACAAATGAATTAGTATGGTTGGATGGTGGTGAAAAGTGAATATTCCCTTAATATAACAAAGTCACATGTCAAAGAATAGTCAGAGAGTTGAACCGAATCTCTATTTTTTACCACCCATGACATTTAAATGTCCGTAGCAAAGCAACAGTTTCAGCTAATGCCAACACACTCTGATATGTTCACGGAAATTACGATTGAGAGGTGATCTATGCATTAGCTAATGTAAGACAAAGTTCGAAATAGACACGACCATCATCATCCCCAATAGTTCGAATTGCTGCATGCTTTGTAATTTCACCATACATATTTAAGTAATCAATAAACAACATTCAAAACAAATTTTGTTATTACCAACTAAAGGCATTGATATAATATGTACCACCATACGTTTGACTTATAATGCAGTAAGCATTTTTTTTTTATTTTACATAATCTAAAAAAAACTGTTAACTGTTAGTTGTGATCTTTTTTTATTTTTTGCTTTTGGTTTGTTAATCTAACCTAAACAATGTTTGGTTGTGAAGAATAATAAACTGATTAAACATTTTCTAAGCCAGTTATCATGGTAATAAACTTGTGTTGCTAAGCTTTTCAACTGAACATCGCTTTTTTTCAGACATAGGGCTGATAAAAGTAGGATTAACTTAACTGTACTTTAAGTTTATTATGTTAAATATAACTTAATTAATTATTTCTTGTTAATTATAGACAATTTTTCTCTAGGAACAAATTCAGGAAAGTTTTATATATTTAGTAAATTATAAGAGGATGAATATCTGTGTAAACCAAATAAAAAAGTTTGAAATTTAAATTTGGTAGATTATTAGCATTTAATAAATCATAAAGTTATATAAACTCGGAGCTTAGAGGATTCGTTGGAGTCTTTGTCTCTAGTCACCCGATTCGGTCCTACTTCCTACTTATTTAAAAATCAACCTAGATTTATTAATATTAAACAAAGTATTTCTATTGTCTTTTAATTGAATACATAACTAATGCCTGTCCAATCAGTAGTGAAAACGTTAAACTCAACCAAAATGTACTTTGCATCAATCATAACTTTGAGTCAAATAGGTGTGAACATTTTCCTCAATAATGGTTAAATATTCTCATTGACCTTAATAAAAATTCGCCTTTATGCAGTTGCAATTATTTGTCTTACAGTATACTTCTATTGCAGATTGTAAAGTTTATACATTTCCTTTGGTTGTAGTAAACAATGCATTGTGATTCTGAGTTTAAAGCTATAGATGTTTCTAATTCACAAACGGATAACCTTGTATATTTTATGAGAAAGAGGGAGTTTTTATACATTTAGTTAAATATATTGTGTTAACTATTGAATATATATTATACAAGGCACATTGAAAGTCTTGTTTGAAAAAGCAGTCAATTAAGCAGGGAGTCATGTGTAGAGTATCCTTCGAAACTATCCTATTCAACTAAAGTTATATCAATTTTTGTGAGAGGCCAAAATGCTTTCATTTGAATTTAATTGCGCGGAAATTAAAAAAAAAGCTGTGTACATTATACTGGTTTCAGTTATTGCAGACAATATATGAAATAGATTAAATTTATTAAACCTTTAACCTTTAAAAACAATTTTTAAAATATCGAAGACATTTTTTTCGTATATTTAAAAGTACGCTATGTATTTTTCCGAGAATATCCTTTCGTTGCAAAAGTAACAGCTGATGAAAAATTTTATTATTTTTTGAATACGTTATAGAGAAGTTGAATTCTTAAGTCTGTTTTATATAGTATTATAATATCTTTGATATTTATCATCAACTTCCTAAATATGGCTTTAATAAATTAGGAATTTGTAGAGTAAATGATTGGAACATTACAATCAATAGTGTGTATAAAATTATAATTATTGAAAAGATTTCTTATTTTTTTCCGTCACGTGGCTACCTTTTCTTCGCTTGATGAGTGTCGGAAATTTACTCCATATTTATATTGATAATAATATTATGAGTTCTCTGAAACATACAACAAAAAACACGTAAACACAAACACTAATACGTATACCAGGTGTCTTAAAAGTCCCCCTCCCCCCTATTATTTTTGGAAATAGACAGATTTGCTTCTTTGATTCTTAACATGAACAAAAATTAAGTTTTTTGGCGTATCGTAAATTTCAACCCCTCCCCCAAAAATGGGGTATTTTGAGGGTAAGTCGAAAATTTGAAATGATATCCCTTATTGAGTGACACCTCATTTTGAAGGCCTTGATAAAAGAAGAAGATTGGTGCAAAGCGCAGGTCTGTATTTTGACTCCATCCAACATATTGGCCAAGCAAAGTTAAAACTTTTCTCCATTTAAATAACATTGAAAAGTTAAAGATGATATATCTATTATTTTTTATAAGGATTTCATTAAGTAGGTCACTCAATCTAAGTTATAAAACATAGTAATTAGTATAAAAAGGTAAAGCTAAGCCCTCTGGACTTCCCAGGTACTGGACGAGTAGACAAACATGCACAGTAACAAAGCATTTGCAAGGTTGTATCAACCGAAGTCCAGTACCTGGGAATTCCAGAGGGCTTAGCTTTACTGTTTTTATACTAATTTCTGTGTTTTATAACTTAGATTGAGTGACGTACTGGATGTAATCCTTGTAAAAAAAATACAGATGTATCACCTTTAACATTTCAATGGTATTTAAATGGGGAAAAGTTATAACTTTGATTGGCTATGTTAATTAATTGTATGTTGGATAGAGTCAACATACAGACCTCCGGTTTGCGCCAATTTTCTTATTTTATCGAGGCCTTTAAAATGAGATGTCACTTAATAGGGTTTCTAATTTAAAATTTTCGACTTGCCCCCAAAATACTCCATTTTTGGGGGAGGAGTTGAAATTTACGATACGCCAAAAATTTCCATTTTTGTTCAAGTTAACAATCCCCAAAGCAAATCTGTCTATTTCCATTAATAAAAAAAAACAGGAGGGAGACTTTTAAGACACCTGCTACAATTAATGTATTAACTAGGGTACGCCCAGTGTGGTGCCCAAGGACAACTCATACAAATTCAATACAATCCTATATACATAGAATAATATTACATTAAAACGTTGGAAACGGACGCCCTGCAGACAGAAGTAGGATTACGTTCTCCCTGACAATTAAGTTGAATTAAGTTCTTCAAAATGGCCAGTAAAAAGAAACATTTTCATAGTTCTCGCATTAGTACTAATTTCATGGTTTCTATGAAAAACAAATATTTTTGCTTATCAGTTAAGATCTTCATCTGACAAAGACAAAGGTTCCAATTAATTTTAACTAACTTCTGGCTATTTAAAGTTTCCTCCTACAAAACTGCAGTTGGATATTCTTAGATTGAGATATTTTTTTATTTCTAAACGAATCGACGGAATGCTATTATAATTAATTCACAAGATTATTAAATAAGTTAAAAAGTTATTTGAACCTTTCTCTTCTTTATGATTGTATATTATTATAAGTTCATGGCTTTATTTTACATTGTATTTTGTATATGCTTGCTTGAAAATAATCCATGATGGTAAACTAGGTACACACACTTCTAATAGCTAATCAAACAAAATTATTCTCTCCAAAGAACGCTTTTAAGAAAGGCACAATCCATCCTAACATTAAAACTAGGTTTTTTGTTTTTGTATACTAATTTAAGTTTACATTTTTATTTATTTTAATAAGCACTGTAAGCACCTTACTTTCCACTTATAAAAAAATTTTAAAACCATTCTTAAGAACTTTATATCTTACTGCAATTTTTGTGTTTAAGTTAAAAGTACTTTTTGGGAAATTCCTTTCGCTTTTCATTCAAACCGCTTGTCTTTGAAATACCGTTTTTAAATTTACATTAAAATAGGTAAGTTTTTAGTGAGATTTACTCTATAAAATCATAGTATTTTGTTACAAAAACAGTAGCCTATATAAAATCAACCATTTGAAAAAACATTTAAAAATAAATCTTCATAAATTGTTTTATTAAATACTCACAGCACAATGAAGACACCGTATAGTACAAGTTATAGACTTACTTTTTCATTAAATGAGTTCAGACTTTTTATTTTTTTGCATATAGATGTCTTTCCTGCATAACATAAAATTTTTCTCCGTCTGTTTTCTCTATTCCTCTCTTTTGGATTTAAATATTTCGTATTAGACTTTAATATTTATAACAAGTACCACCCCCCCTTTATATTTACTTTCGCATCCCTTATATTTCTGACAAAGTAATGCAGTTTAGCGAAGCAAGTTGACTTCTACCACGTCGTCTTAGAAGTAGATTTCTTCGCTGTCTACAACTCAAAGCTCAAGGCCTTGAAAGAATGGTTTCCACAAATCCATTTTGCGTAAGCTTTAGACTTGACTGAATATTTTATCTTGTAAATTCACGTTCATCCCTTTCCTTATAAATAAAACTTGTTCGGCAAATATTTAATGAATAAATATTGATTGCCAACAACCTTTATTCTTATTTCAGTAATGACAGTGTACAATTACTATATATTATTTGTCAAATATTAAAATAACCAGTAATAAAAGAATGTTATTGGAATATAACGAAAAATAATAACATTTCACTGGAATTATGTGTAATTTGAAAGATGCGATTAAATTGGGTTTATTTGTTAAGATGGAAACGAAGAAAACTGAACCATACTAGCTGGGCAAAGAGTGAAAGGTAGTATTATTTATATATTTTTAAAATTAAATTAGATTATTTCCAAATTTATAACGTTAAAAATTGCTTAAAATAAAACTACAGAACTAACTTCTTGAATGTACTTAATTGTCGCTTTTGACTGTACTAGTATCAATGTTTGTTATTAGTTAAACGACCCCTACAACAGATAAAACCGCTGTTCTTATCAAAATCTGAGGAATACGTTTTTGTTTACATTAAAATTACCATAGCAACCAAGTTATAAAATTTATAATCAGTTTATTATTCTTCACAACCAACAGCTTTTTTAGGTTAGATTAACAAACTAAAAGCAAACACACAAAAAACTGACGAAAAATGATTTCTGTATTATAATTTAATTCAAATATCTGTTGTTACATATTATTTAAAAAAATCATAATAAACAGCTTATTTGGATCAATAATTTAACTTAATTTTATATTAGGCCTACAAAGTAAAAAAACACGTTTATTTTCAACCTATTTGACAAATCAATTTAGAATCAGGTAATAGTTCTTTAAAATAACAGTTTTTTTAGGTTAAGTAAAAGCTAACAAATTAAATGGTTTACTGTATCATAATACAAACACCTGATGTTACATATTATATTATTTCCTTTAGTAGGTATTATCAAAATTTGTTTTAAATGTTGATTATAGTTATTAGCGAATTTCCATAAGAAAAATGAGCTATTGCAGTGGCCCTTATGGTGAGACCCAAGATCGGGAGTAACAAATGAGCATCGATCATGGTCGACAGAACACGTTTTGGGGTGTCATTAAAATTCATATATATATATATATATATATGTATATATGTGTTCGCACTCTAGCGGCCGCATTTTAAGTCCGACTTGGTTCAAATTTGGTACACGTGTTGGTTGTCTATGTGGCTCGGACGAGTTCGTTAGCCAAAAAATCTAACAACCGGAAGTACGTTTTTTGACCGGAAGTAACTATTTTTTGAGAGTTTTACTACAAGAATTAATTTATTTTAGAAATGTTTCTAAAAATATAAATGTAGGATGTTATTCTGCACATTTTGATTTTTTACGCGACCTTATAGCTTGCTTGGTTTCCCCAAAATCAATCAAAACGTAAAATACCATACAAGTACCCGGTTCGAAGCCAAGTGGTGCAAACTCGCGAGGCCACTATATGCCCCACAAATTCTACTAATATATTGCGTACACAAAGACAGCTGTTCAACGCCTTCGTGAGTAGACCTTTTTCCCAAATTGTTGGTTGAAACCCAAAAACATTCGCGTATAAACTTAATTTTGGAAATTTGCTCAACTCACGTTAGTGGTACAGCTGCGTTGTCGAATTATTTAAATATTATTGGTGAACTTACAACGTATGACTCAATAAGAATTATTGGGGATATTAGTGTCTATTTTGACCTCTGTCTTACATATATAAGTTACCGTTCAATCGCCATTTCCGTGAAAATATCAGAGTATACAATTATCTGTTTGTATTTGATTCGTCAAGGGTTGCCGCGACGGGATTGGTTCTAACAGTACCAGACTGAACAGTGCGTGTATCTTCTCTGCTTTATACAATCACCTGTGTTTCTACATATTTGCAATAAAATAAACGATACATAATATCACCTGTCTTTTCATTTATTTCCATTTACAAAAGTTATGTGTATAATTTTGTCTGTGTTTCTATTTATTTGCACGTACACAAATGATAAATACAATTACCTCCGTGTCTACTTACTTGTACTTACAACAAGAATTAAGAAAATCACTCTACATATTTATATTACTAAAAACTATGATGTGTGTTCTTATTTCTACGTAAAATACTAAATACATTCACCTATGTTGTTATTTAAACGTTTCAAAAAATGAAAACTACCTAAGTATAAAATTAAAAGTATGATAAACATTTAAAAAAATACTTTTAAGTTCCAGATTGTAACTAATTGTATGTAATAACTAATAATGTTTCCATGTATATACATACAAGCAATGTCGCTGCTTTAGTTTTGAAAATTTGAAATCAAAAACTATAAAAGTTTGTACTTTTAGAATTATATATAAAACAAAATCTTAATTAATTGCAGAAGGTTAATTATATAAAAACGGAGGAAAGTTTGATATGTTCCACCAATGGATAAACTTAAAACCACAAGTAAGTAGGCAATAAAGTGGGTTTTTATGGAATGGTAGCTGAACATAGATGTGTTATCATCTTTGAAAACCAATATTTCAACTAAAATATCAACATGTGAGCATGCATTGCTCAATGAAATAACTTATTTTACAATAAAAAATCTACAGTAATTATTTGATACATTTCTCATGTTTCTGTTGACTCGTTCTCAATAATTTTAAAGGCAAAAAGAACACAAAATTTCGTCACTTTTTGCACTCTAACCAATTTGTTTAAACTGCTAGCATTAATTGTCTGTAGGTGCGTGCGACCATTCGTGTGTTTAGGTCGCAACTGAGGTGTGCAAAACAAAATGTCACGTCAATCTTACTTTAATAATCTGCATTGCTTTCTGTTTTCAATTTCCATGTAAGGAGGGGGGGGGGGGGTGATAGGGAGGTAAACATGAAACCCTAAAGCCTCATTCAAATGCTCCTCTTGTCCAACATTGAAACCTCGAGCACGTAAAAGCAAACCTAGTTTAACTATTTTAACTAATGCTGTATTTACACGAAGATTTAACTTATTTACATTCAGCTAAACACAAACAAAATTGTGGCCTCAATCTTGGTTTGTTTAATTTTAAAATTTTTTTAATTTTATATATTATAAATCATAATTATTTATAGTGTGTTGAATGTGTCCCCTCTTTTGGAATGTTGTGCCAAACAACATGTTACATTTTAACATTATTGAATTTCTCCTGCGCCTTGTCACCTAAGTAATAAAAACAGTCAATTTCAATTTATTGCTGCATATAGAATCGCCAGTAGCGAATGTGTACAGCTCTTATATACGAGTTAAATTTGTGAAAATTATTTTGGTATTTTTTATAAGAAATTCATTAAAATATAAACCAACCAATAGGTGAAATGTTACAGCAATGTTGCAATATGTTACAGCTTCAACTGCATAATCTTTCCTTGTGTTAATGTTGTGACGTTTTTTTAGACATTCGCGCCACCTATATTTTTTTTTTCTTTAATAAATACTTCTTACCGACTTACAACCTTTCTATCATTTATCCTTACCTACATTTCCCAAATAGTTATCCTTTTCTCCGCCAGATGTCGACTCCGTATGGTATCTGCAGCCGTACATACTGGTTTAGTATGCCATAGCATTTTGTAATCCGACAACCATCGGCTGTTCTTTATCTATTGAGTTGAAATTCGCTTTGTCATGAGAGTTGCTAGAAGGTCGGCCATTAGACCGTTACGAACGAAAACTTTAAGACGCTGCCAAGTGGTAGTTATGTCATTAAACTTTAAATAATTTAATCGCGATTAACGACGGTGTGTCGCTGAACAACATGAATTACTTCTAAACCTTTGTTTTCCGGATACCAGGTAGAAATATTTTAGCTTTACCTTGATAATTATAAAATATTACTTGTAAAACTTAATAAGGTTATTTCCACTTTTGGTTTATGTACAACTTCCTGACTCATTTTGTTCAATTTATTAGAGAAACCTATGTATTTCTTTTTACTACAGCCTAAATTTTAAATGTAAATCTTACAGCCTACAAAAACTATAAAGCCGATATCATGTTGGTTATTGCTAAAGCCTAAACATATTTCCACAAACAAGCCTAAATTGCTATGTATTAATTAACTATAACTGTGTAGTTTTTCTACAGTGTAACCGATATTGAAAACTTTTAATAAGCTATAAGCAAAATATTGCTGATATGTAACTAAACGTTAACATTTCTTTTATGTTACCATGTGGCTTACCTAACATGTAAAGACAGTCTTATGCAACATTACACATGTTATATTAACCATCACAATCTAAGTAGCAATTTGCCATCTTGTGCTACAAATTTCAATAAAACAGCCAACTCAAAGAACTATCATATTATGCTTATTTAAATAACTGCAAGTTTTCTAAAAAGGAAATTGTTATTTATGTTATACAGTTATACTGGTCCAACTCCAGGGAATGTTATAACACAATGGCATAACCTACAACAACTACGCTTAGAAAAGGCCTACTTTCCAACTGAACTTTAAAAAAATTAAACAAAATATTTCTACAGTGTTTTAATTAGAGACAGAACTTAATTTAAAATGAGAACTATCTGCAGTTGTTCTTTTCTTTATGTTAACTGTTAAATAGGCTGTATTTTGAAAGTAAATTTTGTATATGTGTACTATTTAGGATATGTTAGTATTTAATAAATTGGGAGGAGCAAGCTAGCACATTTCGGACCTTAGCCCTAAGGGCTACATATTAGAAATTTCACACCTTTTTTTTTTATATATAGAGAGACGTCTCATAATTAATTTGGTCTATTTGTTCAATTATTTATAATTACCTTTTAGAGTTGGCCAACGACCTATATTTTTATCTTTAAACAAATCCATGGTATTTCATGTTATTTTTGTAATTTTGTCTAACTTTTGTATAAATTCTGTAATCTTTATTAATGGGGAGGGTTTTTGATTTTTGATTTTTTGGGGAGGGCTTTTAAAATGCAATTTAATTAAATATATATGTATTGTTTTAATCTGAAGTTTTTCTTGTACTAAGGGCGTATAAATAATTTCTTTTTTTATTTTAAGGGCGTATAAACTTTTTACTTAACTTTGGTTAATAAACCTAAAATTATACCTATTTCTATAGTTTATTGAGCTAACCTTTAGGTATCCTGTGCATTGTAAGAGATAAGCTGAAATATTCCTACTTTTGGTGATATTTAAATTCTAAGGTAAGTCTTGAACAGTACCAATCTATGTGGCCCAGTATCGTTTCCGTTCCTTTAATTATTCTTTTGTAAGATTGGTACAATGTGAAACAATTTACAATCTATTCAGCTGTAAATATTATAACATAATTCTTAAAACCAAATAAAGTGTCATTTTTAAATTACAATTATTTTTTATTTAACAATATTTGAACCCTTTCGTACAACGTCGCAACGATGAGAGATGTCTCAATGTAAATCTAAGAGAGATATTGTTTACTTTCCATTATATCTAAGACAACTTGAATCTGTTACAATCCATACTGTGAATTAGAATAAAATCTTGGAATGGTTATTTAACATCTTATTATTTCAAATGTACGTTACTATTATGGATTATACATTTAATCAATTATTAATGTTTTGATATTGCTAGTAAACATTTTAACAACAAATTAAGTATCTTGATTGGATCATACAATGTTGTCTCTAAAACTCCTAAATAAAATGCAGCTTTATAAACAACAGTCAAGTCATTGTTACTGTGAATTAACATTGCTTACGAATTTTACATACATAGTTTCAGAATCTAATGAAAACTGAATTCTTTCATTAAACTTGTATAATACTTGGTTCAATTTGAAGTTAGTACAGTCGGTTGATTGATAAAACTTCATATTTAGGAATGAGAAATGGTTAAACAATTCTTTACTAAATAAATAATTAAAACTTTTTTTATAACTATTATTGTTTGCCGAAAATATGTGGAGGGAGAGGGATTAAACACTTCAACTATACAAGCCCACAACAGGTGTGACTTTATAAAGTTTATCCAAAACACAGTTAAACGGCAAACTTGAGCTAAAGTTATGACTAGTACATATTCAGAAACATCTTTGTAATTTCAAAATAAAACCTTTTTAAAAATTACGTTGTTACATTATTTATTACAAATAACGTTATACCGGCACTCTGTAGTATAATTATAATTAATCAATATAAATGAATAAAATATCTTAACTATCTTGACAGAAAGTCAACATTTAGGTTTCTGCTTGACATTTAAAAAAAAGGAGTATTTTTATAACAACGAAATGTTGATTTTCAAAAGTGATAACGTCTAGAAATTGTATATCACACAATTTTCTTCTAACTTGAATGTTTATATTACAAACTATAGAGAGCGGAATGGCCAAGATTTTAAAGGTGTCAGTCAAGTAATCTACAGTTAGAATCTCCTGCACAGTTACATGTTCGAACCTACTTAGCAATTTGTCTACGTTAAACGAGGATCGCCATTATTATAACTCGCATGACGTAAAGATGTTAAACCAAAAAGAAACAAAGAAACTAAAAAAGATAGATTTTGTGGATAGACATTTATTTTATACAAAATCTGTCGTAATTTATTTATAAAAAGTTTCTTTCAATAAGTATTTCTACTATGGTACCTAAATTAGTGGTCCAAGTAAGAATATTGTTGGCTTCAAACTATGTATAAAAGATACATATTTATTTCTCATTCAAAAATTCTTGTAATAACAAATTAAGTTGACACATATTTAAACGATAGTATTGACGAGTTCCATGCATTTTAGAAAACAAGTTAATATTATTTATACTTATTCCTCAAATATGATAAAAACATTTTCTTAACTATCGAAAAAATGTTAAAAAAGTTTATTTGAAAAACTATTAATTTAACTGTAAAATACTAGTAGACTTAGGTGTTTTTAGAATAAGCAATACAAATACATGTAAAATGAGAATCTGATTTTATTACTAAAGTTGAAGAGCTGATACTCAGATGGGTTCTTTTAAATATATATTTTTTTTAATAAATGGGCTATTTTAATATTTATTTATTCTAATATTTATTTATTCTATTAAGATTGTGCGTAATTTGGGTATTCAAAATAATATAAAAACATAATTTTTTCACAGGTGGGGTATATTTTTGAATGTGAATGGAGGTAGAAGTTGAAATACGCAATCATTCTAAAAACATCAAACATTCATTTTAAAATGAAGCAAACAATAAAACATATTAAAATAAGTTAAGTGATATTCTACCTGGGTGTTCATTTCTCGGTTTTATAAAATAGCCATGAATAGTTCAAACACTATGACTATTATTAATGTACGCAATTAATTAAATAAAATTACAATAGCTAAACATTTTTCACAATTTGAAATTATTTAGTATGTTGATAAAACGCTTCCTAGAAACAATAAAAGTGCTTGGAATTGTGCATACACTTCAAGTGTCTATAACAAGAATATTGCACACTCCAAACATTGTTTTCAAGAAAAACGTATATCTATCTCCTGAAACTTCAGAGTTTGAATTGACAATTTTTACATCTGATTTTATTTACGCACGCCTTCCAGATGTGAATACAAATTTTAAATTAAACTAAGAGACATTTCCTTTTTTTTAATAAGTTTATAAATGGTTTCGTTGTTTCCGGAAGTGAACATCTTAACTTGAATTTAATCTCCTGATATATTATTAAGAAGGCAACCCTTTATATTTAAAATTTGTTAAGATATCACTAAAATATTCAACGTAGCGACAAAAATTCATTGCTTTCAAATTTCTTAACATAATGTAGGCCTACACAGTTTTGAAATAAGACAAATAATGTAATATATCTCTTTAAAATGCTATTGTTGTCGACATATTTCCTATAAACTGTGATAAATTAAAAGTACTGAAACACAATCAATGATATTAATTAAACATTTGTACAGGCAAGGTTATTCATTTCAGTGATTTTATTTTACTTTACATTCAAAAGGGATAAATAGAAATGTTGCTTTTAGGTTTCTAGCATCGTATGTGTTGTTTAAATTAAATAGTTTAAAGTTTTCTCTCATGAATAAAAAACAGTCAGATTTTATTGCAACAATGTTTCTGTTGTTTTAAATAACTTATAGTTCGTAATAATATACACATGTTTTGTAAACGATCTTTAAAAATGCCGGAGCTGATGTTATCATGGTTCAACAATGTTATCATGGCTCAACGAATTACAACATTTCGTAACATAAATCTTTATTTGATACGGTATATTTGACTTTCTTTATACACAAAATAATGAAAGGAAACCTTAGGTTAGGTTTACAATGATATTTATTTCCTTTCTTACAAGGGTTAAATAGGATTATAAAAATAAACAGTATAAACAATCGAATGAACATTTGAGCAACAACAATCAATCAAGAAAACACAGAAAGTCCATTTGGATAGGGTGCAACAAAGTTGTATAAAAGTATCCTAAAGCTACTGAATTTTTGAAATAATATATCTAACTGAATCCTTTCCTTGAACTTAATTAAATATCTTAAAGATTTAAAAAAATGGAAACACCAAATGAGCTCATTTGAAATATCGGTAATATTATCTCAGGGTTGGTTCGTGTCGGTTCATTGAAAAATAATAAAGGTTCATTAATGCATTAAAATATCAAGGACATTTATAATACAAATAAATTATATACAAAACTTACAATTAATAAAGAACATAAATATACAATCTTAGTCCAAGAAGTTTAGATACCAAATTCAAACACAACTCCAGCTATACATAAATAATTTAAAAAAGTTTGGTTCCAAAAAGTTTGGATTCCTCCTTATTATAATAGGCAAGTCGCCAGTATTTGGCTAATGTTTTCTCCAAACCAGAGGAAAAATAGACGTATATTTATTGAGTGGCCTACCAGATAAGCAGACTTGTCACCAATGGCAGTTCGTATGGAGATCATGTCAAAGAAAGAGTTTACAAAACTGAAGCACTGGTCATAGATAATTTTTCTCATAAATCCAATTGTAGTGGACACACTTTGAGAGAAATTGCAGCGAGCAGTTTCACATTTCTACTCCAAACTGGCATATTTCTCAAGCCGTTGAAGGGACGAAATTTTTAAATATCCTGTGATTTATTATTTTGGTAAAGTATTACAACAGTAATTGCTTCAACATTTGTGTAATTGTAGACAGTGGTGTTTGAATAATTACAGTCTAATAAAATGTGATTTTATCATTTTATTTTTGGTTCATAACCCATCATTTTTAATAAGGTTAAGATAGAAACCTCTAGTTTGCTTTGTTCGTTTTCTTTTATCAATAGGCTAATTTGCACTAATTTAAAGTGAACAACACGATAAGGGTATGCATTTAAAAATTTCTAGCAGTCTCCAGAATATACAATTTTGGATATGGGGACAAAGTTTCCCCATACATAAAAATGTACGGTTTTATGCATTATTAACATTTTATGAATTTGGCTTTTCTCTACTCACTCACTAAACAGTTATACTTAGACTTTTAACCCTTTCAGTCACGACTTTGTATTTCTTGACAGAAAAATTTGAATCTTTGTACATTATTTAAGTTATTGTTTTAATGATTTTTAGAAATTGTTTCAAAATTTTATCACAAACCATTTTAAATATATGGGTATGTCCTATTTTTAGGACACCGTGACTTACAAAGATGCGCCAGGCCTGAAAATAACATATGTATACAAACTTAATAGGTTAAATAAATAATAAATTACAATTTACAGATAAAAAATGTATTTATTTTATTATACCATCGACGTTTTCTGTTATTAAAATTTTAAATTATATAAATTCAGTTTTCCTGTTTTTTTTAGTAAATATATATATATATATATATATATATATATATACATACATAAATAGCTTAGTAAAATTATGCAAAACAGCCAAAGTCATATCCCGTCAGCTTGGAAGCGAGCCAACCACCGTTTGCTTTACTTCCACCCTCCTACTCTCAAACCACAGATATGATTAGATATCTGGTCTCCCTAACCCTGTCTATAAACCAATTATTAAATTTGAATTTTTTAGTGTCTATAAGTAAAAAATTACTATATCTATCGCCCCTCCCTGTTTATTTAAGAGAGTTATTGATTAACCTTTTTTAGTTCTTTAGTACTATGAATTTATATACAGTATATATATACATATGCATGACTAGCTGCTCAATCCGGGTTTGCACGGGTAGACAAATCAAATTTAAATCTATATTGAAACAAAACAAAATATATCAATAAATATATTACATTATGTATTTCTTATGGGGATTTTTAGTAACTTTCACCCCCCAAACCCACCTTAAAATTTCAATTTTTTTTTAAACCTTTCTTAGCAAGCACCTACGGCCCTAGAGGAAGCTACATACCAAATTTCATTCCAATCCGTTATGTGGTTTTTGAGATTTCGTGATGAGTCAGTGAGTGGTTCTTGGATTATATATAATACATAGATATTACAAATAGACCTTTTTTTTTTCACAATAAGCTTCTCTATATTATGTATATTAATCGAATCAAACTGAACAAATTCTCAAAAATGTTTTGTTTATAAAACCACGCAATACGATAATTGCGAATATTAAGTTATTTTATTAAATAGTTAAATTTCTAGATATTTTTTCGAAACAAAAAGTTTTTTGTTAAAATTGTTCATTAAAATATTTATTATTATAAAACTATTACTATTAATAAACTAGTTATATTATTATTAATAATATGAAACCAGTATTATTAAAAAAATATATGTATGCAAATCAAGAAAATAGTCGAAAATATAAAAAAAACTAAGCTTTGTTTCACTCTAAATAATTCAGCAATAAAAATATTATTATAATTTTAAAGTTTTTATTGGTACGACTTACTATAAGCAATTTTTGCTATTTGCGTTGAACCTTGTTTCTTTCGTTTTCATATTTACATATACTTGCATTCTTTAAGTTTGCGTCCTTACTCTCAATCTACATAATTATTTGAGTGACTTTGATTTAATTTAAACACAGTTTAAATACTTTTAAGAAGAAATTATAATAAAACAGTAATACAGGAACGACAAATCACAAAAGACATGTTTTCTTTTGATATGATTAGTCAAAGCCATTCAGGAGAAATGACATTTAGTATTAGTTTCACGAGTCACGATCAATAAATTTACCGGACAAAACATACAATAACTGCCAATAAATGCTTCTCTTTATTAAAACTTAGGTTTATTGTAACTTTAATTATTTCCAGGTTTTACAGTATTTTAATTATCTCTACAGTGAATTCTGTAATTAATATTGTTAACATTTTTTCTTAGTAACTACATTGTTTACTAAAGTGTTTAAAGTGTATGGTCTTGCAGGGTCCAGATTTTAACATTAATTTTTAAATGTTAAAATTGCAAATTCAAAGATTGTGCTGCAAATGAACTATATACAAATAGGTTATAGTTGTGTAAACTTATTATCATGAAGGCTCACTTCTTATGTATACATACGTTGATTTCAGTATTCATACCAGCACAGAGCAACCCCGAAAGTGTTTACTTAGACCAAAGTAATTATAAAAACATTCCTAAGAAATTTGATAAATTAAATTCAAGGCGAAATTTCACAAAAATCTCACGACGCATAATTGGAGGAAGCAACGTTTCGTCAATAGAAGAGTTCCCTTACATGGTTTTTATAAGAAAATTTATAGTAAGTACTCAAGTATTTTAATTGCGTACATATTGTTTCAATATTTTAATTAATCTCTTTAAAAAATTTCAATTTAACGTAACATTTAAATGTAGAAAAATAAAAGAATTAATTTAATCTTAAATATTAATTGGCTAAGTAACTTTTTATCGGCCCACTACGTCATTATTTGTCAACCAATTTATACAAATGAATGGTTGTTTCAAAGGTTTAACGTAGTAGATTTACAGAATTAAAAAAATAAGCACAGAAAATATCAATGACAATGGGCAAATGTAAAGCGCAGTTCCGATACCTCCAAATATATATCAACTGTATAGTTTCCACAATTTAAGTTTAATAAAAACTAGCTGAATAATCGTGCTTCGCTTTTGCATCACTATGTTACATAAGTATAATATTTCTCTTTAATTTTCTTTCATCATTTATTTCACGAAATTGAATTATTAAATGCATATTCAATTAGTTTGGAATTTAATGTTCATTGACCCTGCCCGTCAATCGTCTTAGTCAGGGTATGTTTGCTAAATAATTTAAATCAATTAAAAATAAAGAATTCAGAGTGAAGAGCGTCTTCCTTTTCAACCGTTAAATCTACAGACTGGTAAATCACACTCTTAGCTGGATGTTGCAGATCACCCAGATACGTCTTTATGCGAATCCATAGATCAGGATGGTTAGATTAGCTTACTTCTTTAAATAGTTTCTTAATGTTGCAGATTGCAAAAATAACCTACGAATTTAATATACGAATGCATAGATCGGGATATGATTGATCAGATTATGTTTTCAAATATTTTCTTTAAATTGTTAAGTGCAAAATTTCAGCGCTCTAGCTTTAATTAAAGAATACAATTAATAGTTATTTATTTTAGAAGCTGTTATCACATTTTCACCCATTAGCAACACGTACCGGTAACAAAATGTAAAACTTAGCTTTTCAAGAAATAAATATACAATATTTCAGCTTTGTAGCTGGAAGGTATATCAATGTATGTATTGTTTTTAGGGGTTGTTATCACGTTTTCACCCCTAGCAGAACGTAACGAAATGTAAAACTGGTTTACTTTTTATATGTATCTTGTAAAAAATAAATGTAGAAAATTACAGCTGTTTCGCTTTAAGGAAAATATAAAAATTAATATTAATTTTTTTAGGGGTTGTTACTACATATCCACCCCTTAGAAGAACGTGACAAAATGTAAAACTGGTTTACTTTTTAAACGTATTTTTTAAGAAATAAATGTACTAATGTCATCTTTCTAGCTTTTAGGAAAGTATAACAAACAATATTTATTGTTTTAGGGTTTGTTTTAACCCTTACAGGCAAAATATTTCATAATGCTTTCTTAGTGCGCCTCTAGTGCCTATGAGCAAGATGTGTACCAAATTTCACGTTTCTGTGTGGTATGCAATTAATATGAACAGTTATAGGGGTTGTTACTACTTTTTTACCTATTTAGCATAACGTGACACAATGTAAAAGTGGTTTATTTTTATATGTATCTTTTAAGAAATCATGTACAAAATTTCAGCTCTCTAGCTTTAAAGAAATTATAAAAATTAATATTTATTATTTCAGGGGTTGATACTACATTTTCACCCCTTAGCAGAAATTTATAAAATGTGAAACTGGTTTATTTTTTACATGTATCTATTAAGAAATAAATGTAACAAATTCCAGCTTTCTAGCTTTAATTAATGTATAACAAACAATATTTATGTTTTAGGGGCTGTTTCAATCCTTAAGCCCAAATATTTTCTGTCTCTAGCAACATGTGTAGTAAATTTCACGTCCTTAGGCGGTATAGTTTTTAAGATCTATAACAAATAATATTTATTGTTTTAGTGGTTTTTTCAACCCTTCAGGGCCAAATACTTTAAAATCCTTTCTTAGTGCGCCTCTAGTGTAGCCTATATGGGCAATATGTTTAGCACATTTTACGTTGTTGGGCGGTAGGGTTTTTGAGATCTAAAACAAACATAATTATTGTTTTAAGGGTTGTTTCAACCCTTTAAGGGCAATTTTTTCAATAGTTAAATAGCTGTTCTGCTATTCGGGGCGGAGACAAATCCTACAAATCAAAGACTATTTATTATATGTTCATAACACAATATAGTAATACAATTTGAAGCTTAAACCTTTTAAACCCAAAAATGTTAAATACGTCATTCTAAAACTTAAAACGTGTTAAATAATACAAAACGCAAATGCCTTAAAACCTTGTAATGAGTTGTATATTAATTTTGTATTTATAAAAAAGGTACGCCACCTAAGGTACTCTTTTAACGATCATTTTTTTATATAAAACTTTGTACGTCGAAAGTAATATTTAAATTTATCATAGTAAATGTCAGTATAATCAGTACAAGTCATGAAATCATATTGAAGACTGTGAATTTGAAGAATTTTAGATAGGCCTATTACCGTTCTTGATCGGCTTTGAATAGCCTTTAATTGACCGATTTTTCCAATGAGTAATTTGTGTTGTTTTTGATTGTTTGTGAGTTTTCATTTTAGTGTTTACTATGTGAGGTGAATAAATGTAGTTAATTATATTCTAATTGAAAGGATTTTCACTATTAATAATTACCAAAAAAATGTGTGCGTTTTTTTCAGGTGATCATTACAGGTCTAACTGACCTATAAATTCCTGATATTATTATTTTTATTTTTTTTATGTGTTTAACAAAGTGTTTATGCCTACTTTCTTGAGTTAATAACTGTATTAAATTATAACGCAGTTGATAGAAATTGCAATAAAAAAATATATATTTTTTTTCATGTGATCAGAACAGGCCTAGTTTACGTAAGACATATGAAATAGAGTTTTGTGTGTGCGATATTTCATATACATATCTGTACAACAAATTCAGGCTTATATAAAACCTCAGTTAAGTTAGTTATAAAAGGTTAAAAGTCAATACCGTAGTGAAAAATGGTAATTACCGTATAATTTTAATTACCAAATTAAGTCATACCAAAAATTTATATTTTCTGTTTATATTCTTCAGTTAACCTAAAATATTTAACTGTGTTTCATTCTAGCGATGAGTTTCCCATACAGATAACTTAAACTTTGTTATTTTATATGTAAATTTAAATTAATTTAACATTTTAACCGTTTTATTTGCAGCATATACTAATCCAATCTATGTTTTAAAGGAAGAAGAGGACGAAGATTGGTGTACAGGAACAGTTCTAAGTAAGAAATATGTAATGACAGCTGCACACTGTTTAATAAGTTGCTCAGATTTCAAACATGATTACATCGCTCTAGGTTACAAAATGGAAATTTACATAGGCGGCACTACACCTAACCAAGCTCTGCTATCAAAACCTAAACAGACTTTTATTCACCCTAAATTTACATGTAATGATACCAAACATCAGTAAGTATAATTAGTAGTTTGGGCAGCAAGTGATGGCTTAATTATTTTCACACCTATGTAATCAAGTCGAAGTATTGTGGATTCATATTTCATTAAAAGTATTTCATCTCGCAAATAGTGGTAGTATTTCTCTTGGTACAAACAAACTGACATATAATACTGACAGTTACATTGAGAAGCAGCTGATAACTGCATGTTTAATAATAATAATATTTTTAGTAATAAAAACAAAGCCACTTTGGTCTTCATAGATTTCTCAAAAGCGTTTGTTCTCTAGGACTATACAATTTTATTTCTGAAATTAGAGGATCCCGGTGTTCAAAGCATTGCACTGAATTGGTTTGCTGGTTACCTTAAAGGTCGTGTGCAACAAGTACTTGAGAATAATCATCTCAGCAATAAGCAGGAAATTAAAATAGGAGTCCCTCAGGTATCTGTTTTGGCTGAAACACTTTTTTTAATATTTATTAACGATTTATTGAAACAAAGTTTCAACGGTGAAATTGGAGCTTTTGCTGATAATATTGCCCGTGCCATATAGCAATAAAGAATGAGATGATAACGAGCAGTACATCAAACATGACTTAGTTGTATTAAGGGATTGGTGTAGCGAGAACGGGGTGGTTGTTAACATAGAAAAGACTAAATGTATTAATTTTTATTTAAGAGGTCCAATATTTAATTTATCTTATGTAGGTATTATGCGTGATTCCTACCGCCTGTTCTTGCCTGGCTATAGAAAATGTAAATAAAATAAAATATATTTTTGTTTATTTGGATAGTAGAGTTTCTTGGGAAGAACATATTCGATAAATACATTCCAAAATCCGACGAAATATTAGAATTTTTTATTATCTGAGGAAAATGTGTGATACAGAGCTACTACGTATCCAGTACTTTGCGTTAATACATTCCCAACTGCAATATGCAATTGAATGCTAAGGTGGTGCAAACAAACTAATATGGAAAGATTTGGTGACCACGCAGAAATTTTTTGTACGAATTATTTTATTTAAGGGTAAGCAAGAACCGTATTTTCCTCTTTTTTAATCTTACAAATTTTATCTCTCAAACATTTATTTATTTTTAAGGTTTTAAAAAGATTGTTCATTTGAAGAGGCAATAATAACAATGACCTCACTTACTCGAAGTCGTTCTTTGTTGCGTGCGAGAAGACCGAAGACCTCTTGAACATTTTTCAAAATTCTCTTCTTGCTTTATTGCTAAAAGCTTATAATTAGCTACAAAAAGAAATAAATACCTGCACAACACTAAAAATGTTTTTACGTAAATCCAAACATTGGTTATTGAAAACAAATGACATAAATCATATAATCAACATTTTAAATTAATTGCCACATATAATTATTGCAGCTGTTTTTTTTTTAGGGATTATAGAGTGCATAATGTATACTTTTATTATTGTATTTCCCTTCTGATAATTTTCTTGAAGTTTTTCATCACAGACTTGGATTTATGTATAATGCTTTTCTATTTCAAAGTTTTAGAGTTTTATGTTTTGTTTTATTTTATGTTTCACAGAGCAGGTACCAGAGTAATGCCGCACTTAATTAAAATATATATATATATATTTGTCTGCTGTAAATTTTAGTTCTGTAAGTTTTTTATTTTTTATTTTTTTCTAGTCTCCGCTTACTTGATTCAATCCATGTAAGTGTATTAAATCAAATATCACATAAAAAATGTGGATAAATAAATAAATAGCTGTTTACTCATAGTAATGCAATTCATTATTCGAGGTTTCTTTAAAAAGTTCATTGAATGGTCTAATATATCGGTATTCAAGTCTTGAAACAACACACGGGCAGAGAATGCAGGCATGAACATGTCTGGACCTGCCATCTGTCGGGAATTGAGGGAGGCTTCTATTGCAGTACTTATACAGCCATTGCAACAGAGTGTTACGAATAGTGTGCGTCTAAAAGCCATGGAGCAAAGACACAACATTTAATTCTGCTTCAGATTGGGTAAAACGGCGACAGAAACTCATGAGATGTTGCTGCAAGTGAACGGGCAGGATGCTGTGAGTAGGAAATGTGTGTACGATTGGTTTGCAAGCTTCGCGATGCCTAGGAATCGATGGAGGATGAACCGCATTCGGGACGAACAACCACATGCAGGAAAACATTGAACGTGTGTGAGCTATGTTAATAAAAGATTGGCGATTTACTCTGAGATTAAGAGTAGAAAAAGTGGGTATTATCAAAGACACAGTGGGGGCGATCGTACATGAAGAATTGGGCAAACGCAAGAATTGCTCACGATTTTTTCCGCACATCCTAAAAGATGATCAAAAAGCAAGACGTTTTGAGGCCAGTGACGATTTAATCGATATACGAGTATGTGACCGTGATCCGACTTTTCTGGGTTCCATTGTCACAGGAGACGAGACTTACCAGTACGACCCCGAAACGAAAAGACAATCAATAGAATGGTGGTCACCTTCTTTCCCACTACAAACAAAAAGCCATGTGTAAAAATCCAAAGTAAAGACCATGTTGATCACATTTTTTGACAAAGAAGGAATCACCCATAAGGAATTTGTTCCTGCTGGCCAAACGGCGAATGCCGCATTCTATTTGGAGGTTCTCAAACGTTTGTTGCAGCGGATCCGGCGTGTTGGGCCACACATTTTCCTGGCCGGAAATTGGATGTTACTGCATGACAATGCACCATCGCATACCAGCATCATTGTACGCTAATTTTTGGCTCAGCTTGGCGTGACAGTTTTGCAACACTCACCGTACACTCCAGATCTGGGGCCTGCTCATTTTTTTGTTCCCACTTCTCAAAAAGGCCTAATCTGAAGAGATTAGAGGGATGTCGAAGAAATTCAAAACCAAGTAGCGGCAATCCTGGAAAAGATTCTATATGAAGACTTCTCCAACAGTTCTGTTTTGAGGCGCTATACGAACTTTGTTAGAATTTCGTTGTGTCTGGTGGAGAGTATTTTGAAGGTCAATAAAGGCATTTCTAATGTACATTCTGTTTTTAAGTTTTTTATCATGTCATTCACCAAACTTTTTAGACAAACCTAGTAGTTATGCATATGGAATATATTGTAGTAATTTCATTACTGTAAACACAAAATTCAAATATGTATATTTATATATATATGTCACAGTGTTTGTTATCGAACTCCTCCGAAACGGCTTTACCGATGTTTATGAAATTGTTGTGTATATTTGGTAGGTCTGAGAATAAGTCGTACGGTATTTTTTATACCCCTAGGTGATAAGCGTTGTTAGTAACATCCCTTAAAACAATAAATATAAATTTGTATACTTTCCTTAAAGCTAGAGAGCTCATATTTTGTTCTATTATGTCTTACAAGATACATATAAAATATAATCAAGTTTTATATTTTGTCACGTTCTGCTAAGGGGTGAATATGTGGTAACAACCCTTAAAATTATAAATATTAATTGAGTGCCGCCTAGGAACGTGAAATTTGTTACACAAATTCCTCATAGGAGCTAGAGGAGAACTAAGAAAGGATTTTAAAATATTTGGCTTTTAAGGGTTGAAACAAGCTTAAAGTATTGTTATACTTTCCTTAAAGCTAAAATGCTAAAGTTTTGTACATTTATTTCTTACAAGATACATACAAAAAATAAATTTGTATAATCTGCAACATTCAGCTAAGACTGTGATTTACCAGTCTGTAGATTTAGCATTTGAAAAAGAAGACGCTCTTCACTCTGAATTCTTTAATTTTAAATGGATTTAATATATTCAGTCCAAATACCATGACAAAGACGATTGACGGGCCGCCAGTGAACAATAAATACCAAACTAATTGTAAATATTATGTAATAATTCATTTTCGTGCAATAAAAGATGAAAAATATTGCAAATTATGTAACATAGTGATGAAAAATAAATTCCCAGTAGCGAATCTAGTTTATTGCCGTAGCATTTAGATAGTTTTTATATATTATGTACATATTTGAATAAATATGTAAATTATGTATACATAAACTAAATTAAGATTTAAATAATTATTTATTGTTTATTTTCGTATGTTTTTTAAATTTTGTATTATGTACAGGTGTGAATCAAATTACGATATGGGCATTGTAGAGTTAAGATCAAAACTTAAGTTCAACAAGAGGATCTCCAAAGTAAAACTACCCCCACCTCACTTCCTAGATGGATTGAATTCAAATCTAGAAAATTGTCAAGTTATAGGTTGGGGCATTACTCTTATAGAAAGAGATAAAGGTTTATCATCATACCATGAGCGTCCATTAATGGGTTTAAAAGTTAACTTAATTGACAATACAAAATGTATATTTCACCTGAAGATATCTAACGAAAATGGTAGCAATTATAAAGATAAGGGGCTTTGCAAGGCCACTCATATCTGCACAATAGAAGAAAATAAAGGTTTCTGCCGTGGAGATAGTGGAGGACCCTTAATATGCAATGGCTTGCAGGTTGGGATTGCCTCTTTAACGGTCAACGACGACTGCGTAGGCCCGCACATGATAGATATCTACACAAGAGTTGATATCAATATTAAATGGATAAAGAAAAGTATCCGGAAAGTTCATAACCGAAGCAAAGTGACAAGTGTTTCATTACAAACAAGGCAGGATTTATTGGAAAAAATAAACAGTTACTAGTCACAATGGGAGAGTGATTATTTGTGTACTTAACATACCCTGATACCACTTTTTGTTTTTGCTTATCTGCTTACCTTGTAACTACAGACTGTGTGCAATTTATCCGGAAAATATAATCAAACTTATAATAGTAAGGAATACAATAATTATCATATATCGCGATATTGTATTTCCCATACATTTGTGTAGTAATACTTTACCTATTTGATATAAGATAAGTAAAGAAATCAACAAATGTTTTTATACAATTATGAGTTTATTAACATAAACATATTTGGGGCAAATTAAAAATTTAAACTACTAATAAATAAAAAAAATAGCATTTTATCTTTGGCAGAACACAATTTATGACTGTATTAACTAAGGGAAAAACTTTTTGCAATTTATTTACAAAGGGCAGACAAACATTATTGCGCTAATAATTGTGTAATTTAACATAAATGAAATCGTTCTCCTTTTATTAAGTTTAACTTATATATCAGATAAAAGATTAATTATGTTTATTTCTTTTATTGCTGTTTATTCATCAAATTGCATTAATATTATTTATTTATAACTAGCTGATTGTATTAGACATACGACATTGTTGCAAAGTAATTACTTACAAATGTCGTCATCCTAGTTTGAGCTGATATATATATACACATACTAAAAGCTTACTAAATTAAAATTAAGCTTTTAAGATAATAATGTTTTTGTTAAATGAAAAATGTTTGATATTTTGTCTCTTGTAATTATTATTGATGATCAAAGAGACTACATCTACATTTCCAATATAATAAACATTTGACTTAATTTTATATTCCATATGACTAAGATTGTTATAAAGTTTAAATTGGGTACACTTATGGAAAATAGTATTGGAATTGGCAGAATCGTAATTTGTAATATGACAAATTATTTTAAACCAACAAAACGACAACAAATATAGCACAAACAAAATACCAAGTAATTGCCTGAGAAAACAATTAATTTTGTTAACAAGAGGTAAATTATTTATGTTAATCCTCTTAGAGATTGAAATCGTTTGATAAAAGGTTAAAAGTTCTTATAAAGCTTTAGGTTTTTAATTTACCCTGAGAAACTAAACAAATTTTATTTTATTATGCCTTCTAAGCTTGTCCATCTGTATTATTATTTCCTTTCAGAAATAATAAACGGTATCAGAAACTGGCACACACTTTCTCACAAACATATTTAAATTATTAAACATATTTACTATGAATTCATAGTTGTAATAAAGAAGGAGAGGGGATAAGTTACATTAAAGTATGAGAGTAACTAATAAATACTATTTTTATTCGCAAGAGAGGAAACTGTTCAATCGATTTCGAACAAATTTGCACCAAACATGTCAATTAGGCCTGTAAATATGCATGAAAAAATGGTTTGAACAATTTTGAAAAATAACCCAATTTTTGGCCAAAAACTCTTTAATACATCTCTACAGGCCTAATTGACATGTTTGTTGCAAATTTGTTCGAATACGATCGAATAGTTTTCTTTCTAGCTTTGTATACATTCAGACAGACATTTTGTGAAAACCACTTTTTTGGACTCAGGGGGTCCCAAAACGGATATTTTCACAAAAATCTCAACATATATTTTTGTTTGCAATCAATATACTTTCTCTATACTATAGTATTTTAAGAAGTATTTATGAAAGTTTCAGAATTGTGCTACTTACTTGCAAAAAAAGTTTACTGTAAACTGTATCGAAAGTCAGTTAATTATTTTGCCACAAACTGATTGTTTTTGCAAGTAGATTTGTATGTTTGTAAGAAATGTTTAAAGTGACAAATTACCTGTATTAGTTGATGGTGTATACATTTAATACGGCGTTAACACCATTTGAGGACTTACTGAAGTTCAAAATTGGGTTAATCTTCTCTTGTGTTGAAAAATGCACGAATGAAATATCTACCAATCTGAGCGAAGCCGACAGTCGGTAATGAATACATAAATAATGCAATACATGATATAGTTGCCAGCAAATATTAAAAGGGTTTAAATGCAGCACAATTGCGGCTTTAGTCAAACAAAATATCACAGCTCAGGGAGTAATAATGTAGGATTAATTTAATCATTTATATGTTCGTGCAACGCCTTTTATATAAATAAAGTATTCATGTGCAATCAGTTAGAATAAAACAATAAGGGGTGTGTAAAAATTTTAATTTTTTATCACGTGCATTATTGAGTGATAACATTGAAAGCAGTAGGTAATAGTATTTGAATTTTAGCTCTTAGTAGTAAATGTAATATTACTTAATTCTGACCCAATATATAAGCAACTAAAAATTTATAAATCTATTTTTAAATATAATCGAGTGACTCGTCTTAAAATATTATTTCTAAAAACAAAAACACAGAGCAAAATCGTCACAAAAATGCGTTTATCCGTCCAAAGCGTTTCAACGACAAAGTCATCATCCTCAGTAAGATTTGAGCTACAATTAAATTACTACTGTATATTTATATATACAGTGTATAATATAGAAAACATGCATTAAATAGATTAAAATTATAACAATAACCACTTGTTGATACATATGTAACTAAAAATGTTTTTCCGTTCCTATGATTGATTTTATATTGCATTAAACATATGTTTTTTTATAGTAATAGTAATTTTGAAACTTACATAATCTGGTATTAAGTTCTCACAAATACTAAAGTCCATAGTATTTAAGTTTTTTTATTTTACACTATGTGAGAAACC
>JAGFPH010001846.1:223452-237865 GCA_018207615.1 Philaenus spumarius
TAGCTAGTCTGGCCTGTTTATATAGATGTATTCTATCTTATTACTTATTTTTCTTTATAATTATTGCTTTAAAGTACAGTGTACATAAGCAAGATGTTGACCATTTACAAAAATAACATATTTTATGACATTGTTCGTTCTTTTCCTTAGTTTACTCTAATTAAAAACTTGTTTGGTGTATTTATGATACTTACAAAATTATTTCAATATAACTATAACACGAAACACAATTTCAGATACTGAAATAACACAAAATTATACAAACAACAACAATATCATTTACACATGAGTTAGTTATTTGAACTATCTTATTACTTACAAAGCTATTCTGGCCTGTTTCTATAGATGTGTTCTATATTGTTACTTACAAAGCTAGTCGGGATTGTTTCTATAGATGTATTCTATCTTATTACTTAGAAAGCTAGTCTGGCCAGTTTTTATAGATGTATTCCATTATGTCGTTTGAATTTTATATTTATTATTATTATTGGTTTTTTTGTTGCTGATATTAAATTCTTAAAGTCATTGGGGTATTGGTGTTTACCCCAAGTGGAATATATTAGATCATATTGCGCTAGAACATATAAAGACTTACTACTATAGCATATTAAATATTTGCATAATAGAGGCTTTGATAAACAAAATATATATTTGTTGAAAAGTTCAAATACTACTATTTTTATTCTATGTAGGTCTGTTGGTATTTACAAGTATGAATTTTGTAGTTTTATTAGAACTAACGCCATGCATAAACAATAAAAGTCAAAAATTTATATGTGATGTTTCAAATAATAGATCTATTAAGTTGAGTTACATAGTTTTGTCTTAGGTTATACGATTTTTTCAATAAATTATAATAATTAATTTGTGAACTTAAACAACGTGGGTTCCCAGCAATGAAATCTTGTCTGCGTATCGGTGTTTACCACTTTTTTCGAATTAGAATTTTACCAAAAGGTGTTATTTCCATAGGGGTAAATAAAAAACATTTTCAACATTGTATCATCCTTATAAGGAAACACACTCAATTTAAATAAAAACTATTTAAAATATATATTATTATTTTTGTGAACTAATTCTGTTTGTGCTTTGATTCAGTGTTTCAAAATTATATTTAATACCCATTAAAATTTGTAATAGAAAGTTAAAATTAAAACCTAAAACTGAAACGAATTCAGAAAATCACTTAATATTATGTCATATTCTTTTATTAGAAGACAGGATTGCCTGAGACATTGTTAGGCATTTAGCCAAGAAATATTTTCCACCTATTAAAATTGATTTACATTTCATTGAAACTCGTCAAGAATTCCGGGTTGGATTTGATTTGAGAGTTCAAAAACAAAACCTATCCTAAAAGTAATAAACACGTTATATTATAATCTCATTTATTTCATATACAATTCAAGTTTTCTAACATATGTTTAAGTACTACTTTTGAATAATTTATATTCCTGAAATTACACGTTGGTCGTATGAAATAGTTAAACATTTTTAAGATTCCTAAATAGATTATTTACTCAGATTTCCAAGAAGGAGATATGTCAAGGCTTTTCTCAAAGCATCGTTTGAAGTGTGAATTATATTAAAGCAGCTTTAAATGTATACTCTACTGCATTTTACACCTCCAAATCTGAACCTATATCGTTTCCAGTAGCAAGTGGATAGGATTTCTGTATAATATTCCCAAAAATTAAGGCAGACCAGTTTCTGTTTAATTGATTGGTTTTAAACAAAGAGGTGACATACAGCGAGATTGGTGTTGTCCAAATAGTCGGTTTTTACAAACAATAATTATTTAAATATAGGACAAATATATATAGTTATTAATGAATTTGCCTAACATTGGTTTAGCTGAAGGTTGTAAACACTAAAGCGTAAGATTATTTTAGGAATAACCTTAAACTAAACTTTAAACCAGAAGTGAATTACAACACAATTTAGTAGAACATATATTAATTTTATTTCTCACTATATTTTAGTATAGATTTTTGTGGAAATATCCGTTTTGGGACACCCTGAGTCCAAAAAAGGTGTTTTTACGAAATGTCTGTCTATATGTCTGTCTGTATGTATGTATATAAAGCTAGAGAGAAAACTATTCAATAGATTTTGATAAAATTTTTAACAAAAATGTCAATTAAGCCTGTATAGATGCCCGAAAAAGGTTTTAAATTTTTTTGAAAAACAGCTCCCTTTTTGACCAAAAAACCTCTAAAAACCCGTTTTTATTTTTTTATAAAAAAACGGCTCTAACGATTTTGATAAAATTTGGCTTAATTGTAGCCCTTAATGTACCCTACCACATGCAAAAAACCGTATCTTGCATCTATATACGCCTAATTGACATGTTTGGTTCAAATTTGTTCGAAATTGATTGAATAGTTTCCTCTCTAGCTAATACAAATAATATTTATTAGTTACTCTCCTACTTTAATACAATTATGAAGTCACAGTGAATCTGTTTAATAATTTAAATATGTTTGTGAGAAAGTATGTGCCAGTTTCTTATTAATGAAAGGCAAAATACTTATGTGCCTGTTAAAAAGACAGACAATATTTTTTTTAATGTTTAAATTTTTCAGTCGACTGTGCTTCCGCTCAGCTCTTTATTTGGTTTTTGAGATTGATATGATGGAGAGCCAGTATTTTTTGAAAATTTGTATTTAGAAATTTTATCATTTGCGTATATACATAATACATAACAAAATACAAGTGTTATTAATTTTCGTACATAATTTATAGAAGTAAGCACAATTATTAATATATATAATAATAAAAACATATTATATAGTGAATTCATATGTACATATATATAATATAGATTTTCTATGCTATACAATTTTTTGCACAAATCCAATCATGAGTTTCAAAATGGCGTAAAATTTCAACTAAATTATTAAAAAACCGTAGGTTTTATCAAAAAATGTCAAGATACCTTCTTTGTACCCCTTTTGATTCCCTTTCGGATGGTGTAACTGACAAAACAATCAGATAAAGGACAATAGCTAAGTTAAAGATAATGACAGCAAATGTACATACATTATGGTAGTATTTACTGTTTTGGTGTAAGATGCCCTTACACATAACTTAACTATGTGTAACTTAACTATGAACCATTCCAGGAAGTTTGGCACTTTACTTATGAGACACCCTATATAATGGCAGTGTGCATTGAATATTAGTTTTGTTTACATAATTTTCTTTCCAGTTCAATAATTATTTAGTTTAACCTGGACGCGTATGTATAACTTTTGATAAGAAATTAACATTTTATATTATTACGTAAATACAACGAAAGTTACATCTTACTTTTCTAAAAGAGAGGTTAAAGAAAGAATTAAATATTTTCCGGTTATTCTTTATGTGAGAGTATTTAGCAAATTATATTGTAGTGTTTATGCTGTAAGCCATGTTTGTGTGTGTATTACAAACACAAACTATCTCGAATTTAAACTAAACTGTTTCTTATGAAGTTTCTTTCTATGCAGTTTACAAAAATCATATCGAACAACAACAAAATATTTGTCTACGCCAAATTTTTGAATTAATTGCCAAATCAAATTTTTTTAATTAAATTATAAGTAATTAATTCTACACATTAAGTAAGCTTTAACCTTTTACCAATACTACTTCAATTAGCATACTATTTTATCATATATTTAAAACTAGGGGAAACCTTGCGTGCTCCGCATGCCAACCCCGTTGGACCGATCTATAAACATAATCGGGTTAGGTTTTATTTATAATAAAGGTGTAGGATTAATAATAATTTCAAAGCTAAATAATGTTAAATGTTCAAATCAAATTATTTCGTATATTTTGTAACAGCAGTTGTAATAAAGGTTAAAAGAACCAGCAAGGATCAGGTCTACATTTTAATAAAAACCTAACCTAAAAGATAGAAATACAAATAATTGCTTCAAAGTTTGAAATCAGCTATTAATGGAAATATTGGAGCAAACAGCTGTTTTATATGTTATTTTATTAAATTAGTTGCTATGGTAATAAACGTAAATGCATGTGTTGGACCATCAATCTAGGCCTATCCTATGATTTTTTTCCGACAAAATTTACAAATATTGAAATAAAAAATTATTTTAAATAAAATGGATTGAAAATACTAAAAATTATGTAGGAACTAGAACAAACATTTTTTTTTACAAAATGAATTGAAAAAATACACTGTACAGTAACATCAACAACAAAAATATCAAAACAAATTAGTAATAAATGTAAATATATGTATTGGTTCATCGTCCTAGGCCTAACCTAAGATTTTTTTCAAAAAAATTTACAAAAATTTAAATAACAAATGTTTTTATCAAAATTAATTATAGCCTATGTTACTCAGCTATATTGTAGCTTTTTATTAGTAAAACTATTTTTTCAATCGGTTCAGTAGTTCCAGAGATTACCCGTGCATACAAACAAACAAACAAATTTTACCTCTTCTTAATATTAGTATAGATAAAGGGGTAGGAAATAATTGATCAGCTCTACTGATATATAGGCTGAGCATTACTTCTGCTTTTACTTGTCTGCACCTTCAACTACTTCTTTTGTCAGCAAGGTAAGATAGTCTGTGTACTGGCCGTAATTATGCAAAGCGTGGTTATAAACAACAACTTTAACTCGGATAGTCTTTTCTACAGATATCCTCGTTAATGCTGGCACTTGACCTTACCCGGGCGTGATGGGGGAGGGGTGTGGGGAAAGGGCGTAATTGAAGACAAAAAACATTTTCCCACTCCGCTTTCTAATGTGATTAATTCTTCCGACAAACTGGTGGTGTCACCTCACCCTTGAATGGGTTACAAAAGTAATTTTAAATTTAATTACATTATTTATGTTCGTGTTTCTAGAGATAGTCGTATAAAATTGGAATATGGAACTGGTTTATCTACCCGCGCCTGGAATACTGATGTTTTTAGTATGGTTAGTAGCCCATACTCCAAGTGCCAGCATTCGGGGGATGGGGAATACTACCCCCGGAAAACTACCCCCTCCAGGTGAAACGTGACGTCACGAAATCTGCCAACTAACCAATATGGGAGCCGTGTCCGCGACTGGAATACTACCCCCCCTAGCAAAAGTGGGTCGCTGGAATACTACCCCCCGGAAAACTACCCTCCCAAGCAGGTTCCTACAATTATACTGTTATCGGCAACATACTGTGACTAAACAGTTTAGGTTAGTCCTCTAGTTTTTTTTTTTATTCTAATTGTATCGAAACTTGAGTGTGCGTGACTGGAAAACTGCCCCCCCCCCCGA
This sequence comes from Philaenus spumarius, assembly GCA_018207615.1. Taxonomy (NCBI): domain Eukaryota; kingdom Metazoa; phylum Arthropoda; class Insecta; order Hemiptera; family Aphrophoridae; genus Philaenus; species Philaenus spumarius. Next base: position 228,727 of record JAGFPH010001846.1, read on the forward strand.
TCTCTGACGTCAAAATGACGTAGGAACCTGCTTGGGGGGGGTAGTTTTCCGGGGGGTAGTATTCCGACGACCCAGCATTCGCGCCGGAATCTGTACTATTCCTTATTAGCGAAGGCAATCTAAGTAGCTGTGTCGTTTATGTATCGCATTGTTTAATTTTTGTGACTATTATAAAAAAACATTATAAATTTGCGTAAATATATCACGTAAATTTAGATTAACATATAAAAATATCTACTTTAATTCCATCAACTCCTATAAAAGCGAGTGTACGTCCGTACGTACGTGAGTAATGTATAATATAACAGCTGATTCCACCCATCATCTGTAATACTTAAACAAACCCAATGAAGAATATTCTTTGGGGTTATGTTTACAACTTCAGACATAATTTCTTGTGAATTTGATTTGTTTAAATATAAGTTATATAACTAATGTATGCTATAATACGTTATGCTATTTGCGTTGAGGTTAAAACCTGTATATAAATAAAACCTTTTAACATCGATATATTCGTTTATACAAAGTTAAAGAAGAGATGTCTATTCGTTTAACTTCAGAAACATTCGTACATCTTAGTTTAACATACAAACATAATCGATTATTAGTTTCTTAACTATAATATAAATAAGTTCTAAATAATTTCATCTATCAATATGTAATAAAAAGCAATTATTAGTTAAAGTTATTAAAGTTATTAAATTAAATTTTCTTTAAACAATTAAAGTTATTTTCTTTAAGATCCTGTTTCTTAGACGGTGCAATAAGTGAAATCAATTTTAACATACAGCCGAATATCACTTAGGCCTAAGTGTGGCATTTAAACTCGACCTTATAAAATAATAACAAGATGGAGTTTCTACCTTCTTAGTGGTGGCAGACTCCAGACCACTCAAGGTGGATTCAACATTTAGTTTGTCTTACCAATCTAAATTAAGTTCTGGTCAGCATACAATTTGTTATTGTAAGTTTCAAGTGAACGTAATACAATCGTTTCTCAGCCTTATTCTGAAGAACCTTCGGTAACACCAACCAAGCTGGCAACGTCTAAAGGCTCACAAGAGAACCAATCGACCCTTCCGATATCGAGAGACGTCACAGCTGAAGGAGCCGGACGACCAGCGAGAGGCCCTTCACATAAATACCATAATATAATATATTGTTTTTGTATATTTATTTAGATAAAAATAGAAAAGTATGTTTGTAATTTGCATTAAATTTAAGAAGATTTCTATAAAAATCTGTAAACCCCGAGTTATTAGTTTTACTTTTAATAATTGTTAAATTAAAATCAAAACTAAGACTATCACTGAAAATGGGAAATAAATTAGCTACTTTTTATGCAATTGGTTTTACGAAATTGTAAAAAAATGGTGATGCAGTTGTTTTTAATTATTGATATTTGTTGTTCGTCAGTTTTGTATCATACATTTTAATACATAAATCAAGTTTATAACTCGAAAGACATATTTTATAAATAATGCTATTTTTCGTTTAAACTTGATCCAATGTTTAGTTATTCATAGATGCATTTATATTTCCTTTCGTTTCTCTAAAAGTGTTTAAGGAATGTAAGTTATTGTTGTGCTACATTGGTTAGCTCAAGCTCAAATATAAAAACCACCCTTGTTGCTTTTTTTTAGCTCATGTTGGTCGGTAAAGTGCACGTATGTATTCTGTAAAATGTATTTTGTGAGTAAAGTGTATTTTATATTAAGAATGTATCCGACTAATGAAGCTATCAATTATAACAAAACCTTTAAATTACTGAATAAACAATTGTTTAAGTAAGTAAAACCTAATGTATTATTACACAAACAAGTAATAATTAAATCCTTCAATTTTTTAAAACTTATATTTATTAAAAACTTAATTGTTTATGTATCTAAAAATTGTTTAACTATATTAAACGTTTAATTTGTTACAAGTGAAAGGATTTCTGCATTTATAAATTAAATCTACCGCTCTTCTTAAACACTTTGTGCACCAATTTACTCTAACATATTAATAATTTGTAAAAATATAGCTTTCTAACTTACCTCAGGTGTGACTTTACGCTAAAGTGGATACTTTAAGCAAATGTGCAATATTAATCCTGCTTATAATAAATCATCGCTTGCGTTTTCTGCAAAGTTAAGGCTAAAAGTATCATTATTTATAGAAACAATACAAATTTACATATTTACACAAATTTATTTTATTCTATGTTGTTCGCAATAAAATAAATGACAGGGGATTTGGAGTTGTGTGAACTGTAATATATAAAATACAAGAACTTGTTATGTATTTGTACCATTGTCTCAAGTCCAGATTATATATTTGCATCCTGTTTGATTCTAAACACATCTTTGAATTTGGAAGTAAATCATCTAGGTATGGTCTTGTAACTAAAGTTTTAATAAGGCATAATTTATCAAATACGTACTACTATGTGAACAAAATTAAATGTGTTTTACACTTCGTATGCTCTTTAATAAGAACACATTGAGATATACGTACAAGTTTTGATTATTCAAAATTTATTGATTAAGGGCTATTTACAAACAAAAATGTTTCGTCTAAGACCTTCTGAAAGACGTGATTGGTGGTAGCTCAATATTTGAAATGTTGGCACTAAACTTTTTTTTAATATTTGTAGTTATTAGTACTAACATTAAATGCAATTTATGCAGTATGTTTAATCATCAGTAATATTTGCTATTCCCACTTACACTACATCATACTTTTGAAGATTTTTTTTTAGATAACCAGACATTGTGTTATCATTGTGTTATATAGCTCCCGGATTGATTAATAAATAACGACATAAATTAAGTATAAATTTACCTGTTCAACGTCTATCAATCCTTGTTATTTATATTTTTTATTATGACGACTGCAGTTTCGGTTTACACCATCATCTGGTCACATAAATATTACGAACATATAAAACTAAATTAAAACACCATGTCACTCAATGTCGAGGTCGTCAATCTTACCTCTGCTTAGACAGCATGTCGAATTCTTTAATAATTGTTTGTGCGTTTTTGTGTTTCGTGTACTCGTCTGTGTTTATTGTGTTTTATGACGACCTCAAAATTGAGTGACATGGTGTTTTAATTTAGTTTTATATGTGCGCAATATTTATGTGACCAGATGATGATGTAAACCGAAACTGCAGTCTTCACAATAAAAAATATAAATAACAATTATTGATAGACGTTGAACAGGTAAATTTATACCTAATTTATATCGTTATTATATTATCCTTTACATTATACAATTTACCTTAGGTATTTCTAAAAACGTATTTATATTTACAGTTAATATCTAAATGTATATATTTTTCATAGCCAGTTAATTTTCCAACTTTAATCGTTAAATGTTATTTTATTATCCCTCATTATGTTTCTCAGTTAATATAATAAAAGAGCATGTATAAACGAATGAAATTAAATGTTTATGAATAATTAACCTGAACGTGAACTTTCCATGATTCGCCTTCATAAAATATAGTTGTAAAAATGAATGAGGTATTAAACATTGATATATAGTTGATTGTAGTCCTATTTGTATATCTACTTTATGTGTAGAATGATAATATTCACTTGATCAAATAAAACTGATAACAAATAATATGTTTAAAAAATATTTTTATTGAATACTAAGATTATATAAGATAACATTTAGACATATAAATATAATCGTGTTGTAGTAGGTAGCCAAAAAAACAATATTTGGATATTTTAAACAGCTTTAAAACTATTTCAATTTGTGTGATGATTGGGTCAGTTCAAACAACTTACATAGGATTAGGTCATGTATAGGCATGAATATATAATATTAAATGATTGGCCATGCATATTTATTTATTTATGATAATATATACTAAATTACTATCCAATGATGTAACGAGTAGATACAATGTACCAACATACCTGCAACGATGGGGTTTTCCCTTTCATGATTACAAGTGTTTGTAATATTACTTATTGAAATATTAATTGCGATTCAGTTCTATTTTCTACTAAGCACTGCTACACTGCTTTCTGTGGTTCTAGTAGTCTAAGCACGTCTAGAGATCTATTTATACAAACATCTTACATAAGTAGGACTTTAATTAAGATTTAAATCAATAAATATTTTAGTAAAACAAGTTACGCATTAATTTACTCCAACAATAGTTTGCAAACAGATTCGTTTCAGTCTATTGTATATACTTAGCTTTGCTTATATTAACGCTATTTCCTTATAATACTACTAACGCAAACTATACAAATTACATAATTCAATTAAAAAACAAACACAATTTTTTGTAACTTTTACGATTTTTATTTTTTGATCTTGCCAACCATGGTTTCGCCCGTGACGGTACCGACTTGGTAGCTTATATAGTCTCAGTCTGTATAAACTGCCTCGTCACGTGCAAAACCATGGTCGGCAATATTCAAAAATAAAAATTGTAGAAGTTACAAACAAATTGTGTTTTTTTTTTTAACTTCCACAAGTTACAAGTTTTTAAAAATTGAATATGGAATTCTACCAAAAACCTTCGGTCATCACTATCAATCCTTCAATTGAATTATACGGTACTTAAGGTTTAAGAGTATACTTGGATACTATTATTTCAAGTATATAATACGGAATATATGTTTATCTATGGGCATTTGGTAACATATTTGTTTTTCTTTAAACTGTGTTTTATATTTCAAAGTAAAATTTCTTAGGCGGAAATAAGTACTAATTTAAGAAAATTAAATATTCCTGAATTTGTTCCAACCTAGATATTTATAAAAAATCTTTACTGTTAAGGTATAAATTGTTACATTACTTTGCGGAATACTATGAAGCAAGGTGACACTAACATCCAAACGTTTTGTTACTGTAAATTTATATTTAGTAGTACCACTATTACGTGGATTTTGCAGTACTCACGTCTAGATGGGTTAGATGTTTATGAAACATTAACCAAGTGATGGAAATCCGCTTATGGAAAGCTGGGCTTAAGGTCATATGAAGTGTTGCACATTTATTGAGATAATTGCACTGTCAGTTAATGTAGAATTTAAAGGTTTGATTCAGTAGTTAGTAGTATCAGTATCAGTACTCGTTTATTGTTACTTTACAAAGGTAAAACGCTTAAATGATGTTTCCATTCACTAGACATACACACGCGGTATTTGTAACTAAATGTAATTTTCTAAACGCAACACAAACTAGTTTAAATAAAAAACAAACGTGTACAAACTAAATTAATTTCTAAATTTTAAAGAGCTATATTAAAAATACAATTTGCTTATGATTGTTTTAAATATTAGTTGTATTTAGAATTAGCTATAGGCCTATAGATTAGAGCATTGTGGCTCTACCAGTATGTTACAAGATAATATAAAAAATGAGCTATACATAAAATAACTACGAATGTTTTTTTACAGTCCTATTGCTTTTATTTGCTATTAACGGATTGGCCCATAAAACTTTCACAAATCATGTCTTATCCGCAATATAATATGACTTTTACTTATTTTTTAACAACTCTTATTTAATGTGTTGTGTAATAATGATATAAAACATGCAGTATATACTCAACAAAGATCACATGAAAGGATTACAAAAATTACCTGTTTAACGACCGAAGATTCAAACCGGTGTAACGCTATACGTTTTTCGTAAGACATAAATTGTATCTGCATATTAACTGATCTAGTTAAGGTGCGTGTACCAGTCACATCACGTCACGTCCATTCACGTCTTTTTTGGTAGGGTGGCTATACACATCCATCACGTCACGTAACGTCCAGGTGCAAAAAGTATGTTTTATTAAATCGTGATATTTTTAAGGGCACTTTTATGGGTTTTAGGTTACAACGCTAGTGATATCTATTCCTGAAGATCTACCAGAGCGATCGTCATGCAGTTTGTTTCAATGAAAAAAATGTAGCAATTTTTTTTAATTTTTACTTAGCTGACCTAGGGATAATGTTTTACTTAGTATTACTATAAATTAGCTGCCATTTTGTCAGTATTTTTTTTGCTCTATTTAACTAAAACACAAAGTTAGTTTCAATTATAGTCAACATATTTCCGTGTAAAAATATTGTTATACAATTATTATTACTATCAATATTATCATGTCTTCATAAGTGAGCCTCCAAGCCGTAGTAGTAAAGTTATAATAGATATTATAATACTTAATATAGTAGCTATAATAGTAATGTATATGCAAAATTTATATTGATAATGCTAAAATCTAAATATATTTTTCTTATGTGTGTAATGCATTTGTATTGCAATTTTTTCCCAGCAGTAGATCCTCCTGACATTGTTCATATACATACTAGGGAATACCCATGCGTGCTCCACACACCTACCCTGTTTGAACCTTATATACACATAATCATGTTATATTTTCTTTATAATAAAGGTGTAGGATTAATAATAACCCCAAAGCTAAGATGGTAGGAATAAATAATGTTAAATGTTCAAATCAAATTATTTCGTATATTTTGTAACAGCAGTTATAATAAAAGTTAAAAGAACCATCAAGAATCAGGACCACACTTTAATAAAAACCTAAACTAAAAGTTAGAAATACAAATAATTGCTTCAAAGTTTTAAATCAGCTGTTAATGGAAATATTGGAGAAAACAGCTGTTTATATGTTATTTTATTAATTTCGTTGCTATGATAATAAATGTAAATACATGCGTTGGACCATCAGTCTAGGCCTATATAAAATAAAACCTGAACATAAAATCTCACAATAAATACGTTTACTAACCTCAAACGCGTTTCAACGACAATGTCGTCATCCTCAGTGATGCACGGGCTACAGTAACCAAACTATAACTTAACTGTGTGCTTTTGAGGTTAGTAAACGTATTTATTGTGAGATTTTGTGTTCAGGTTTTATTTTATCTTGTTACTTTCTCACAAGTCAAGCTCATTAGTTATTTATTAAGTCTAGGCCTAGCCTAAGATTTTTTCCGACTATATTTACAAATATTGAAATAATAAATGGTTTTAAATAAAATGGATTGAAAATACAAAAAATTATGTAGGTACTAGAACAAATATTTGTTTTAACAAAATGAATTGAAAACATTACACTGTAGATTAAAATCAATAACAAAAATATAAAAACAATTATCTTTTGCGATTTAGTCTTGTAGTTTTAATAATAATTCTTTAAAATTTTTGTGAATGCAGAGTCAAATAACCATTATTTATTTAATTACATAAAACAAAAATTTGTGTTAGTAAAATTTAATAAATTACCGCTTAAGCTATTACTCCATTTATTATTTTTTTATTTTAGTCTTTAAATTGATTTAACGATTGTCAATCATAAGAAAACTTTTCCTGTTTGCATGACTAAAGATTAAAAACATAAATGCTACTATGTATTGGAAAGTAAAGTTCCACAACAAAATGTCATTGTAGAGGTTATAACCCAGTTTAGTACCAGTAGTAACAAATAATTTAAGTTTAAGTTTACAGTAAGAAGTAGTTGTTGATTTAATACAAAGTAATTATTGGCAATGCCACTTCCTAAAGATCCAGTACAGATGTTTAATGCTACAGGAAATTAAAATGTAGTCACTAATATCAGTGACTACATGTAGTCATTGCTAATATTGAACTTTATATAGCTACGGACTCTTGTTTATTTATGTTTCAGAAAAATAATTTGACGCCAACAAAACTATTCATGTTTAAATCTAAATAAAGGAAACAAACATGAAACACTTTCGATATACCTCTGAGCAGTATTTATTTACAATGTTTAAAAAACCTAAACCACATGCGATGCAGACGATATTTTATCTACGAAATTAATTTAGTCTTGTAACATTAACTATATTTAAATTGTAAGCAAAACTATGAGCTTTATGTTTATGAGAGGAACCTAAATGACGTGAATACAGTAAGGAAGCCATATGATTTAATGCTAAAGTTGCTTTAGAAGCTATGATTAGTATATTTTAACGATATACTCAAGTATATATAAAAAGTGGTATTATGAAGAAAATAAATCATTATTTTTATATTATCTCTGCTACGGGGCTAACAAAATATATTCGTCAAACATTCAGGTATCGATGTTTCCCGAACGTACGCGGTAAACCCCGAAGCGGAGATTAAAATACGTAGCTCGACGGGACCCCTGGCTATATACACCCGTCACGTCATGTCACAGCACGGTATGCTCTCGGAGCATTCAAATATTGTCCAGCCGTGAAGTGATGAGTATAGCCTCCTCCATTTGATTACACAGGGAGCATACCTTCGGAAAAAAACGTGACACACACTCGTCTCGAAACATAACGCCAGGCTCAAAAGAATACAGAATATTTACTCTGGCGTGCTAAATGACGATAAAACTAATAGTTCACCTATCCCAGTTAAAATAGAAGGTGGAAATTGATCAACAGGGACTAAAGAGAGGCAGAAATGTTCTTGCAGTACCTTCAAGAAATTGTCCAACCATTCCCATCATGTATCTGCGATGACGCTACAAGATGCACTTTGTATATCGGACATTGCACCGTGTAGCACCACTGCAGATATATTGATGTGAACGTTTATGTCATTTTGTGTTCATATTGAATTTTTAAATTAAGTGTTTTTCATCACCCGACGATGGATGATAAGGTCCAAAACACGTGTCGTGTATTTGTGAAAATGTAATTTGAAGGACAAAACTTAAAATAGATTGCTGGGTGTAAGTCACAATAGCAAACGTTAGTTGTAATAATTATTTTAACCTAACCTAAAACTTGAATCACTATAATTAAGAATTCACTGGCAACGTTTCATATTTGGAACAGGTTTTCGGTTTGTATGTTACATTTATGTATTTACTAAAACAAAATTAGGGTGAGATTTATTTTCTCGAAATAATGTACTTGTAAACGCAAATAAAATAAATGTATAATTATTTAAATCGCTGATGCAGCTATTATTATTTAAAATCATAAGAGAATCACAAAGCTCCAAGAATATGATGATTTGAATAACAACATGCATCATTGCATACGACGACCAAATTAAGTTAGACTGAAAGACATACAATGTGTGAAGTAATTACTCAGATATTAATAATATACAAATAAATATGAACTCAACTTGTATAGTAGTAAATTCAATAGTTTGTTTA
>JAGFPH010001847.1:10086-25281 GCA_018207615.1 Philaenus spumarius
GTCTGATTTGTTGCTGTGTAATTGAACTATAGGCTTTTTATTTTTGTTATAAATATTTTACTTACACTTTCGTTTTGGTTATATTCAGAGTTTTAAAATCGCATCAGTATGCTACAACTAAAACTAGGAAGTTATTGGTTCTAAACAGCTGATAACCTAATTGAGTTACGGTATGTTATTGAGCCTTATGAATAAAAATGATTCAGCCTGATTGTTGATTCAGTAATCAGCCGTAGTCTCTAATATTTTCATTGACAGTTTATTTCAAATTTTAAATCAATTTTTAGGTTAGGTTTTTATTAAAGTGTAGAAATGAGCCTTGCTGACTATACAACGGGTTCCAACGGCACACAACGGATTCCAACAGGGTGTTGGGGGGTGGGGGGTTGGCGTGCGGAGCACGCAGGGGTCTCCCCTAGTGTATAGTTTAATTAGTAATACCTCTGACATGGACATTGTGCTTCCTCATTTCGTAAGTTGTGTTAAAAAGTTCACACTTTTTCCGTGTGGTCTTAATTAAGCACACAATTTCATTTTTTATTTGTATTAAAATTATTGTCCAGGACAGTAACGCGCTTAAACCATTTTAAGCCTAGGGCATCTTACTTCCAGAACACTCTCTCCTCATAATACACTATTTTAAAACCAATTTAGATTAGGTTAGGGTAAATGTTTCTTCTTCAGATCTTTCTAAACAGTGCAAAAGCAATTTTATCTAACGCAACTGCAATAAATAGTAGTTTGGTTGACAATCGCTCGGAACAAGAATTTTATGAAGATAATTTGTCCATAGGCGATTTCGATTTGAAGCAACTGTTTTTCTTTTAGCAAAAAATCATCGCCGACACCTCCTTTTTTTATTCAGTTTACCATTTTTTTGTTTTAGCCTTTATTTTTAATTTATAATAATTGTAACATTTGATATCTGATAGGCTGAAAAAATATCTTGATTTTATTTAACTATACAAGTTAATACAACCGTCAAAGATTTGTGAAAACACAATCCATTTCCATGAAACAAACGGTATTTATAAATTAACTGTATTGATACAGCATCTTCAGTATTTGAGTTCATTTTGCCAATTAATTCAAACAATAGTTCGAATTTGCCGCTAGAAATTTTGTTTGAAAGTTTTTAAAAAATACGTTAAGTTGAATTGTATGAAAAAACCCCGATACCTGACATTATGTCACATCTGATAGAGAAATAAAATATGTGCAAGTGTTACGTTAGATTTGTGTTTTTGGTTTTAAGACTAAAAGCTTCATCATACAAACATGAACGACTTAATAATACAACTGAACAAACAACCATGATATTTACCTTAATTTGAATCTGGTTTATACAACTCAGAAGTGATCGACCCTACCCCTTATAATGTGTGTAAGGAAATAAATTAAATTTATTGATTGATAGATGAAGATTCAAATTGGGTTATAAGATATACAAAGAATAAAATCAACAATGAGATGAGAAAATTGACTAATCTTACAAAAGTAACAGTTGAAAGTATAATATACTCAAACCCCACCGTGAATCGGGCCTGATATTAAAAAGCACTCGCACACTTTTAAAATGTATCCTTTTACTTGTAAACGAATACCAATCAGCATGCCAAGTTTCAAAATTTGGAGTGCTTCATAATAATGAGTGAGCGAGCCAGTAGTAATAAATTTGCCACTTTTTGAACTCCTATATATCGTTATAGTAAATCTTTCAAATTTCGTAAGATCATATGCTGGACTTCAATCTATATTATTATAAATTTAATTACATTATTAAAAAGGAGAGCAAAGTTATCAGAGGGGGGTCAACGCTACGATACACACTGGGTGCAGTCACGTGACAGTTTTTCATAGGCCCTCGCAAGAACCCTTGTTAGGCCTCTATATATGTATACTAGATGGCCCGATCCAGCTTTGCACGGATAGGCAAATTAAAGTTAAATGTATATTAACAAAAAAAAATATATCAATAAATATATTATACTATGTATTTCTAATGGGGATTGTTAGTACTTTGCCCCCAAACGCCCCTAAAATTTCGAATTTTTAGAAAACCTTTCTTAGCAAGCACCTACAGCCCTAGGAGAAGCTACATACCAAATTTCATTCCAATCCATTCGGTGGGTATTTTTAGTAACTATGATCCTCCAAATCCCCTTAAATTTAGATTTCTTTGAAAACCTTTCTTAGCGAGAACCTAGGGCCTTAGAGGAAGCTACATACCAAATTGCATTAAAATCCGTTTGGTAGTTTTGGAGAAATCGTGATTTAGTAAGTTTGACCCCCAAACCCCCCTAAAATTTCGAATTTTTTAAAACCTTTCTTAGCGAGCATCCACGGCCCTAGAGGAAGCTACATGCCAAATTTCAATGCAATCCGTTCGGTAGTTTTTGAGATTTCGTGATGAGTCAGTGAGTGAGTGGTATTTGCAATTTGGCTTTTATATATTATATAGAAGAAGATTAGTTGTACATTGTTATTCTGATTACTAAGATTACTAGTGTTACCCTAAGGCAATCTGCCACCAAATATCAGCATTTTTCATTTTTTTTAAATTTTATGTGTACTAAAAACAATAAAATAAAAAGGTGTGCAATTCGCGATTATACAGTGTTGAAACTTCGGTCTCCGTTTCCAGAAATATTTCTTTTTCCATGTTTGAGTGTATTTATGATAGAATAAAATCTAAAGTATTAGACCTAGAGACATTTTTACTAATTTTCTTAGATATATGTAGAAGATTTGTGGTTATAGAAAACACTATAGTCTTAAAAATATTAAATAAAATTTGTTTATAGTAATACAAAAAGTTTGAAATATAATTTCTTTAACATAACCTTATAAGTTTTTTTCCTAGAAATAAGGGCATGTAGTTTTCCACACCCATAACGTTTCTTTATATTTTAGGTTACTAAATATTAAAAACATTATTCAAATTGGATAGAATACAAAAGTTATTAAAAAAAAAGAAGATTTTTTTAAATCTAAATTTTTAGTTTCAAAACACATAAAATTGAGGGGAAAATGTTTTCCTCCCAAATCATTATTTTTATTGTACTAAACAGTATACAAATTAAATCAAAGGTTCAATTATACAAATAAAATAAAAAAGTATGTTTTTGGTGGTGTTCTTAAGTGGTAAATGAAATAAAATAAGAAGGCCTAGGGCCTAGGCTAAACATTTTAAAGAAGTATTTAATTACAAAAATGTAACATTATTATGGTATTACATTATTTAAACTTTTCGATTTTACAGCAATTTTGAAGCGAAAATTTCAATAACTTTACTAATCCTAATGTTTCTGTCGAATTAATTTTCTACACTTAACAAACTAAGCCCAGACAGTGTTTCTTGAGCCATAGAACTTCTTCAGATAGTTTTGTTTACTAGTTTGATTTACTTTTCTATGTCTATCACGGTGTCTGTCACGGTAGTCAAGGGCCCTCTAGATTTGTGGGCCCCCCGTTGCGATCCCTGCGGGCCCGCCTGTTACGCCATTGACTGGAGCATGGCTTGTCGCAAGGCAGTTGGTGTTTGATTTTTTGTCATCGAAACTAAATCTACGAACCCATCATTACAACACATTGTTGGTTATTCAGTTCTATAAGTAAGTAGAATTTAACGAATCATGGAACAAAAAATAGTTATGTTCGGTTTTCAGTAATGGACAGAATTAAATATTAATATCTTAAACCATGGTTGTGTGTGTTGTAGGCCTATATTAACTGAACTTGTGATGTTTTTAAAGTTTCCTTGCAGATGCACTTACAACAACATGTCATTAAGTACTTGAACTTCAGCTGTGTTTATACATCATCCCTCCAATTGTAACGATGATGCAATTCATACGACTTTATTATCGGGTCAGTCAAGTGCACTAAATGTTATCAAGTTCATAACGTCATCCAATGTAGGAAACCGCTGTGTGTAATCTGACATATTTTGCAATACTTGGAATCGACGAATTGTGACAAACAGGACGTAATTTTGGTGCTTACATAAAAGTGACATTTGCGGATAGAGTCTGATTCATATTATTATATTTTAAACTGGAATAACTCCACCTTTTTCATTTTATTGTTTAGTAAATGTCTTTACTTTATGCCGCTTAAACTAATGCAGACTGGGAGCAGGGTCTAAGTAAACTTAAGACCAACAACTAGGCTCGAACCTGCACACCTGTGTTGGAGGTCCCAACTGTGCCAGACTGATTTTACCACTGCTTCCTCTTTCAAACAAGTCCTTTTTTAGAAATAATCGTTATACACCAGCAACAAATTTTAACGAATGTAAGTACCAAATTAATTCTCGTTGAAATCAAAGTCAATAAGTAACACACAAAATACATTGATTTCTTGCATTCCTGCATTTTACAAACTATACGAATTAATAAAAATACATTTTTCTCCTAAACTTATCTATACTAATGTCATAAAGAGGTAAAATTTGTTTGTTTGTATGTACGGGGTAATCTCTGGAACTACTGAACCGATTGAAAAAATAGTTTACTAATAAAAAGCTGCACTATCCCAACATTTCGCATAAGCAACATAAGCTAGAATTCATTTTGATAAAAACATTTTTTATTTGAATATTTGTAAATGTAGTCGGAAAAAATCTTAGGGGGGCCTAGACTGAGGAACCAACACATGTATTTACAGTTATTACCATAGCAAACAATTGAATAAAATAACAGATAAAACAGCTGTTTGTTCCAATATTTCCATCGACAGCTGATTTCAAACTTTGAAGCAATTATTTGTATTTCTAACTTTTAGGTTAGGTTTTTATTAAAGTGTAGACCTTAGCCTTACTGGTTCTTTTAACCTTATTATAACTGCTGTTATGAAACAAATATATACGAAATAATTTGATTTGAACATTTTACATTATTTACCATCTTAGCTTTGGGATTATTATTAATCCTACACCTTTCTTATAAAGAAAACATAACATGATTATATGTATAGAATTTTACAACGGGGTTGGCGTGTGGAGCAGGCAGGGGTTTCCCGTAGTTTTTAATAAAACTGGTATTTTGAATGTGTGTAAACATTGTTATGTGTAATCGATTGTAATGATTTGTAAAACACGTTTAACGTAGATTTATAAAATAAGCAGAGATTCGCTGGGAGCTGAGTTTACAAATGGTTTATTAAATTAACAATACAAAATTAGTACAATTGAATATTTTAAAAGATCTCGGGGTTCAAAGATTATAATTTGACGGCTAACTGGTTGTAACGTGTATTTTAACACAACTCTTGTGATTCAATAAGACATAAATAAAATACTTCAATATTAAACAATTAAGGTTGGTTGATAGTTATGGAATGATTAACAAATATTGAACTTAAAAACAGGTGATTTAAAATTAAATTCAGTCTTTTGGAAGTAAATGAATGATGTTCAGTGGATAGTTTTTGTTTTAAAGAGGAGAGTGGTGTAAAGCAAATCTGGAGTTAACTCAAACAAAAAGGCAGGAGATGTATTATATTATAATTTACTAGTCCTAGGTATAATTTTATAACGGCACTTGCTGGTGATAACAAATTAGTAGACTAATTCATGTCGTGGTATACTTAATGATGAATTTTTATCTCAGAAGAATATACAACTGTCCTCGACAAAGGGTTAGTGAAAGAGTTATATAATTCAAAAATATCTTCTCATCACTTCTTCCTCCCACAATGATTATTTTTCTCCCTCAACCTTTTTAATCATTCTGTCTATATTTGGGTTGGCCTAAACTTAAATGTATATGGTTTTAACAATATCATGGTGATTGATCTTATATTAATGTATTGAAATGGGATAAGATGATAGTGGGTTGTGTATTTTCTTTTGTTTTTGTTTTAGCGCTTTCAGGGACTGATTTATGAAAAAATCTCCGAGTACGTACCTGTTGCTTGGTACATAATTAGAATTTTGGTATCAATGCAATATTTTCAATACAACAATATATTTAATCGTCTCTCCATTATTAATTTTTAACCAGTTCTTGTGAGATTCTCCAGCTTTCTTTGCATTTGTTCTGATCTAATGCTATTACTTTAAAATGAGCAATTCTTGTATCTATCTTTGTATCTGTCGCGGATCTCGAAAACGGCTCTAACGATTTTGATGAAAGTTTGCATTCAGGGGTTATTTGACGTCAGGAATTGAATGCGCTAGGTCTTATGTCTTCACAAAAGCGCATAAAGTCTGAAAAATGCGCATAAAATTTAAAATCTGAACTTCTTTTTATACCACCTTTCAGGTGCAGCTTCTTTTTATACCGCCTTCAAAGTCACTAAGGCTGAGTTGCACCAACCAGGATCAGTTTTGATCTAGGATCAAAGTTGTTATTTGATCCAGGATCTAGGAAAGTTGTATTGGTTTCTATTGCACCATACCTGGATCAAATAATTGATCCAGGATTTACTGATCTAGGTATTTGATCCCGGTTGGTGCAACTCAGCCTAAATATTCGAAACCAGATGTTAAAATACTGAATGTAAAATTACTGGGTGAAAATGTTCACCCAGGTACAAACGAGCCAAAGATTAGCGAGAGCCTTTAGAGAGTTTTCCAACTGCGAGCGAAGCGAAGCAGCCATCTAGGGCCGTAGGGCGAGGTGGAGTTGGGACGCGAAGCGTCCAGGGGCAGAGCCCCTAGTTAATTTAAATACGTATAAAAGAGAATGTTAATTTACACAGATGTCCAATTTGAATTAAAAAAAGGTTTTGAGCGTTTGAGTAAAAAATAACCGCGCTATTTACTACACAACACTTACTTATTGCTTTACTTGGCTATTTAAAACACAATTATATTAATAACATTTTTAGAAAACTCGGTTGTCCACTAACAAATATTTTACACTCACAATATTATATTACTAAAATATTAAGTCTCCCAATATTTCTTAAGTCTTATTTTAATAATTAATTTCCAAAAGACCCCAAATAAACTTAGATACAACAAACATAATTTAAAAAGTAAAATAAATTTTAATTTAAAAACAACATTAGACTTAACAACTTAAATTTCTTGATTGACGAACAATACTACTATGTACTTGTAAACAACATTCACGCTTATATTTGAACAACAAACATTCTAAATTAACACATTCTTTCCTTGTTCACCTAAAAGAGAGAGAGGGTTGGAGAGAGCATACACGAATGAATGAAATGTTATATTCTTGTACGATCAAGAAGCTCATTCACAACTGATTATTCGGAAAAGACTTCGTATTTACTTGATTATCCACACAAACAGTTTTAATTGGTATCAATCCTTTTATCATGTTTTTAACTCAATGAACTGTATCAATGGACCTTTCAAAGCAAAACTATTTCTTATCAATAAGTTCAATATTTCCGCCAATAATTGTGTCATGTCCGGTCACTCTGTGATAGTATTGTGCGAATATGCCACGTGCTGTTCCCAGTGTAGGTTCCGTAGCTACATTCGTTTGACCGGAACAGGGTATCTCTTTGACTATCCGACGGAAACACCCACACACCCCTTCCGGCATCTCTTCCTCGGTTTCTAATTGGAGCATCGTTGCTGTGGTTACAGTTTAAGCGGTTTTTAAGGACATTAGAAAAGTAACCAAAACTAAGGTCATCGACCTTCGACATAACAATGTGGACGTTGAAGATGGCGAATTGTATAGCAAGCGACATTAATAACGAAACGGAGCAATCTTTACACTGAGAGAATTTTACATCAACTCCTATAAAAGCTGGTGTACGTCCTTGAGCAACAATATAACGTAACAGCTGATTTCACCCATCATCTGTAACTTAAACAAAACCTAACGCAGATTATACTTTTGGGTTATGTTTGCAACTTTAATCCATATTTTTTATAAATCTTGTGAAGTTGTTTTTTTTATATGAGTTATGGAACTAAGGTATGCTAAAATACGTTATAAGATTTGTTTTGAGATTTTAAACTGTATATAAATACAACCTTTTATCATCAATATATTTGTTTATACAAATTTAAAGCAGAGATACCTATTCGTTTGGCTTCGGAAACATTCGTACATATTCGTGTAACCTATAAACTAATTCCATTAGTAATTTCTACACTATAATATTAAAAATTTATAAATCATTTGATCTATCAATATCAAATAAAAAGTAATAAAAGATAATATTTTTATCTTTCTTAAAATATAAAATAACTTATTTAAATACAAAATTTTAACAAATAGGCCTACAGTTTTATAGTCCTAATAATTGTACACATTTATCAACGTCAGCATAGTTAGGCAGGCCTAGATAAAGTCAGTTGTTTTTAAACAGTTTTTTAATGATGTATTTCTGAGGTGTATCTAATTAATCTACCTGTGATTTTTCACGGGTGCGAACAAATACACTTCAAAATCTATATATTAAAAGATTTTATGAAAACTTGTGGCAGTCAGTACGGCCATTCTATACGGCCGATTTCCTTATTTTTTTTTTAAATTGCAGGTAATTATTCACAGATATGTCATCAAGCATTACAAATCATGTATCTTTCGCCTTACAAACGTTATAATCAAATGCAAATTTCTGCTGTGTATTCCTTATGGGGGGTTTTTTTGGTTCTTTGTCCACTTTGCGTTCGTATACCGTCCATCCGATTGCTTTGAAATTTTGCATAGTAACACAGGTTAACCCTGGGAAGGTTTTAGGCCATTTACCGAAGTCCTAGGACATTAGGGCTACGCCCCAGTGGCCCTCAAAGTTTCAATGTTAATCTTATGGAAGAAAGATTTCTATTGATTTTATCAGGGGCACAAAAACAGCTGTTCGTATAAAAAACTTAGCAACACATCATGTTTGTTTACTTTCATTACCATAGCAACATTACTTAGAAAATTTGAAGAGTATTACCTTTTTGAGGTTACATTGACAAACTAAAAACAAACACAAACAAAAATCAACGAAAAATGCTAACTATATTTTAATTAAATTCAAACATTGGTTGTTACAAACCTATTATGTATAAAACAGCTAATTTGGATCAAAAACTGAACATAATCATTCACATATATGTCAAGTCTTATATATTATCATCCGTTCAGCCGCTATTCACCCGAGAAGGAGCTCCGGTATACAATCCTTCAAATTTCCCATGTTAATCTTATGGAGATAATGTTTAATGAGTTTGAGTCAGCTGCCAAATAAAACAGCTGATTTATGCTCGGTCACCTATGTACAAACGAGCCAAAGATTAACGAGATTCTTTATATAATTTTCCACCTGCGAGCGAAGCGAAGCAGCCATCTGAGGCCGAAGGCCAAGCCGGGATTGGGAAGCGGAGCGTCCAGGGGCAGAGCCCCTAGTAATGTATTTAAAAGAAATTCATTCCTACAGATTGTTAAGGTATTGTCTATTCCGAGACAAAAATGCGAGAGGAATAATGCGAGTTTGTCTTGCGCACTAGTGTTACCCAATACAAAACGCACCAACACATCCTGTCTACAATAATAAAAGGGAGTGTTTTGTCTGACGGTTTGCGATCTTCATCCACATGTTTAACCTAGTGGAAGGTTGTGGGTCCAAAAACACCTCAAAGCAGGATTTAAATTGTTCAAGTTAGTTAACGATATATGACCAAAAAAGTGTCGGATGACGTAATTTTTAACGCTTACCGATGCATGGCTTATAAAGTATGTAAGCCCGTATAGAACAGTAAAATTAGACCAAGAAATACTCAAACTGGGGAATACAAAAAAAAAACAAAGGTCGGATTGTTGGAAGTCGTTCATTACCCTTTGCTATAAATGTGGTAAAAAGTCTCCACCGAAATAGCGCCGTGTTTGGGTTTTTTTTGCAAAAATCTCGTAAACATTTCACTTTAGAGCTTAGTTTGTTCCAAAAAATGTGTGTACGTTAAATTCTCTACAAAAATAATTCTACACGTTTAGTTGCTGTAATTAATAGTGTTGGAGATATAGAGGGTCTACAGTAAGGTATTTCTGTAGGATTGTATGGTTGAAAACGTGTTTAAATTAACAATTTCTCTACGATTTACCGTGTAATTAACATTAACGAGTATGTTTTGATAATACAGTTCTCAGCAGATAATACCATCCCCAAACCCGACACTATTTCGGTGGAGATAGAGCAAACGGTCTATCACACACTCAACCACATGTCTGCTGATCTGTATTATCAAAAATACCAATTAATGGTAAATATACGGTAAATCGTCGAGAAATTTATAATTTTAACACTTTTTCAACCACACGTACAGAAATACTTTACCCCCTCCGAATCTCCAAAATTATTGATCACAGTAACAAAACTTATAGAACCATTTTTTTAGAGAATTTAACGTAGGCCTACTTTTAAAAGTTATTGAACAAACTAAGCTCTAAAGTTTAAAGTGAAGGGTTTACGACAAATCTGCATAACACCTAGAAAACACATAGTTTAAACCTTCCACCCCTCCTACCCTCAAACCCTTCCTATTTTGGTGGATACTTTTTACCACATTTAGAGCAAAGGTTAGTGAACAATTTACAAGAATCAGACCTTAGTTTTTTTGGTTTTTTATGTCTTAGTTTAGGACTAATTTTACTGCACCAGTAGTGTGTGTGCGTTCGCTTTGCACGACCAAATATGGAACAGCTATTAATTAACACAAAAGAGAGGTAATGTGCCCTAAAAGTTATTTTAATTACTTAGGGGTGAATTTGGGGTAATGCCCTGAACGATATACATTAATTTAATTCACCTTCTATCATGAGACATCCTATATACAAGGGTACTGAAAAGTCCGGAGACACCACTGTAACCAATGAATACACTTCTGTATTCATTGCTGTAACTTTGTAGAGAGTAGGTAGAGAAAAGCCAAATAAAAAAACTGTTTATAAGGCATACAAATATACTTTTTAATGAATAGGGTAACTTTGCCTCCATATCCAAAATTGGAAATTTTGTGGGTTGCTAAATATGTTTTAGTGTAGACCCCTATCGTAGGACCCCTCATTTTAAAGGTATTGATTAAAGAAAACTAAACTAGAGGTCTCTATCTTCACCCTACTGAAAATGGTGGTTGTTTTTTTATCAATACTTTTAAAATGAGGGGTCTATATTAAACAAATTTGAGAACCTAAAAAATTTCAGTTTTCAATATGAGGACAAAGTTGCCACGTACGTAAAAAGTACAATTTTAAATTTAAATAAACGTTTTATTAATTTGGCTTTTTTCTACCCACTCACTAAACATTTACAGGGATGTCTCCGGACTTTTCAACACCTCTGTATAGAAAACAAAATACTTACTTTCATAAAATTCCTCATAAGGAAATTACAAAGACTGCATTTCTAACAAACTTTTAACTGAAACCACAATGTTGACTTGCTGTATGAATCACCCTCTAGTAGGCTATATTATATCAGGCCAAACAATTACCCTATTTTATGTTATTTTTATTAAGTAAAATAATGACAAGAGTCAAGAGAAAAATTTCAAAATCTATTTATTGATTACATTCGTGTCATATTTATTTCAACAGAAAGACTGGCCTAACGTTATATTTCCAACAATGATGTCATGTTACAATATAAAGGAGTGGACTCAGTGTTTACACATCTAGTTAAAATGGTTGAGCGAAGAATTACTGGAATAATCGTCATAATAAAAATTATAGATACAATGTATTACATAATCTTTCTCAAACTCAAACAAAACTCACTGAGATTAAGGCTATGCTGCACCCTTACCATATATTATAGTTTATATTCTGCAGTAGTTTTTTATAATGTAGTTTGTGTGTGTGTGTTATGACTGAATAGAAATGTCAAAATGATCATTTTATTATTAGTATTGTATTTTACAATTGGTTTTGGATACATTTATGTATTTCTGTGTACGTAATTGTTGTTTTTAGTTTCACATTTCAAATTAAAAGACAACAACCTACTTCTACATAAGGATTTTGTTGAGATTTGTAGTTAGGACGAGATTATCAATATGAAAATATTGCTATTTCAATATTCTAAAATTATTTAGAAAACGATACAGAATGATTTACTGCAATTAATTAGTTCCATTGATAGTTTCTACCCAATTTATCACATACAAATATAAATTAGTATTATGTTATCGGCTATTAATTATCCTGACCTAGTTCAACAGAAATGTTTGGTTTTTCTGTTACTGGTTCTGTAGTCGACAACCATCTAAATCACAAAATAAACGTTCAATAATTGTTTAGCCCGTTCATACTCATTGGCTGAAACTAATTTGGACCCCCGGGGGAATGCAAAACGAAATCGTGTTTTCCGATTTGCCCCATTTTGCTGTACGATTTTTGTTTAAAATACTAACTATTATTATTATTATTGGATTTAGAATTAAATAAGCTTTCAAACGATATGCCACACAACGACATTTGTTTCAACCACTCGAAATCAATTTTGAAAATCAAAATGGCTGTAACTCAAAAATTTTAAATACTCCCAAATATCGTTGTGTGGCATATCGTTTGAAAGTTTTCATGATTCTAAACCCAAAAAGAATAATAATTAGTATTTTTTTAAATAGAACAGCAAAATGGGGTAAAATTTGATAACAAGATTTCGTTGTTTTTTGGCCGCCATTTTTAATCGGTTAAATATACGGATGTGCAAATTTCACCGTTGGTTTTCTATTGAAATTCTACATCGAAATCATGTTCACATGACCACCTTCCCAATAAAAAAAAAACTAAATTACATTCAAAATGGCGGATACAAGATGGCGGATAAATTTGTTGAAATCTTAATAAAATAGTATTTTTACATAGAGTAGGTTCCTCAATCACATCTACCTTCAAATTTTCTTTACATACGAAATATTAAACCTGTGCGGGACTTTTTGTACACCCCGTATATACAGATTATCTACATTGATCAGAGAATAAAGTTCAACATAATAATATTTAAACATAGTATGTTTGTGATAAAACACTAGCGCATTTCTGCAGGTTATATATATCAAAATCTCCGAAACTATTTTTTGTCGTAAATAACCTGAAGTAGGTGCTATACAGAGGCGATGTGCCATTGGACTAAGGAATGTAGTCAATATGATCGCCGGAAGTCGTAGCTACGGGATTCTAAAACGGAGCTGTTTTACACCTGCTTGGTTAGTGCAGCGGAGTCTGGCTCCGATTTCCAAACATTTACTTTTATGAGCCCTTAATGACCGTCTAGTACATATGGTGTGGGCCTTCGACTTTATTACTAGACCTCCAGGATTCGCGGATGCAGACGGTTGGGTCAATGACCAAGTGTATACACTTAACACACTCCGCTGTATTTTATTTTTACCACGTTATAGATTCTTTCCAAGTCGTTCCGTAAAATAACGAACTCGCAGAACGCATCTTGCACGTCCATGTGGGAATTATGGTGTTGTTGAGTGTTCCCCCATGCTTGAATTGAAGGCCAAGTGTTAGAACAAAAACATTATTACGATCAATCTGTTAAACCACTTGAACTGTCAATGCTAACGTTTATTTTGTTTGTTGTTTTTAGTGTCCATATTTAATTTTTGCAAAGCGTTGGACGAGATTTATGAAAATAAATAAAAGTTTCAAAATATACGTTTGAAGTGAGAATATATTTATGTTGAAGAAAGTAGCCTTACATGCCTATATGTACAAAATTGATTCCATTATTTTATTCTTCGTTGCTACTAAACGACCCTTTATTCAAAATGAGTTTGTTCCAATACTAGGAATACAATAAATAAATTATGCAGTTTTCTATAACTGAGTTTTCACAGTTTGTGTTAAAAGCATAATTTCTAAGGGAAAATAGTAGAAATAAATATTTTCTGACAAGTACACCAGTGACTAACTTTAAATAGTGTATTTTTTTAAACAGAAATGTGGTGCAACTTTTCTCATCTAAATTCAACTTTATAAGAAGTATAATTAAGTCAGTTTTCCATGCTATTATCAATGTTTGTTTATAATAGTCTATGTAGTTTTTTTCTCTAAAACTAATTTGAAAAAAATGTTTTTTTTTATGCTTTTGATGCGATAAATATTTTATTACAGGTCCCATGTTTACGAAACTATTGTTAATAATAGTATCAAACAAGTTTTCCATAAGCTCAGCTATATACATAGTAGGTGCACAAAGAAGATGTTTTTCTAATAATACTATTATATTTCTGTATGAGAGGTTATGTAGCACTGTAGTTAGTTACCATGACAACTTATATACAATTAGCTCAATGATTCCAATTTAGGTTAGATTTTTGAATACTTACCGTAAGATTTTAGTGTGGAGTACCGGTATCTGTAGATATTTTATGCTGTATTTATTCAAACAATTTAATAATATTTCACTAAAAATAATACAAATCGGAGCTTTGTTAATCATGAGCTGATTTATTAAAGTTGGTATGTTGGGACATGTAAAAATGTCCTTTTATACGTAATTGCCAGTACAGAAGCTGATAGCTTAAATTGTGTAGTTTGTACCTTCTAAAACTAAATAAAACGAAAACTAAGTAAATGTTGAGAAATCGCATTTTATTCCCTTAATCACATCAAAGCTTTCGAACGAACACAAGTGAATCGCATATAAGATGAATGTTAAACTTAATCACCATTAACACTGTAATTTTCGTCTAAAAATTTCATAAATGCTAATAGTTAAATTTTGTTTTAATATTTTTATAAAATTTGTCCACAAATCGAGTCAGTACTTGACAATAAAATACAAGTTTCATGATTGCTTTACTATAAGTGGGTAAAATCGGTAATTTAAAAAAAAAAGAAAGACATCCGCCTTAAAGTGTTAGATAAGCTCGTGTAAAAGATAATTATGACAAATGATACGCTTTAATGTTTAAACTGGTTTTAAAAACAAGTGAAGTAGAGGCTGTTAGTAAAAATAAAGGCTGATTGCTAATAGTGAGACTTTCGAATAATGTTTCACTGACTAAACAACAAAGAAAACATATTTAACTAACATAACAAAAACCATCGAATATGAGTAACTGAAATCACAATCAATTCCATTCGGCAAGATGCCATGAAATTATATTAGTTGTCATGGACCGAAATGTGGGAAGAGGTTGGGCATGCATTGAGCTGTGTTTAATGGGGTCCTCAAAGGTAGTCAGTATAAAATCTTGTTTTAACCATAAATTTTAATATTATGAAAGGACACAAAATACTAAAACAAATATACTTT
>JAGFPH010001847.1:25381-68902 GCA_018207615.1 Philaenus spumarius
TATACTGTTATCGGCAACATACTGTGACTAAACAGTTTAGGTTATAGCCCATCTCAGGTTAAGTTGAGGCAAGCAGGGTGGGTAATTAGGGTCGGTTTCAACCGTCATAAAACTGACCCTTATTAATGCCGCCTGAGTGAACCTGTAGGACACTCTAGTTTAAAATTGCAAGTCTGTATGTCTTAAGTGAAAATGAAAAAACGATATCATAATTCGTTTCATGATACTTTCCTGATAATTTTGATACCAAATTTGATTACATTTGGTCAACTTTGAGCTGTACTAGCATTATAAACTTCGTTAGTTGAATTAACTTTACATGGTTTACAACAATAAAGCCACAAAAATGTACTAGAGAAGTTCATATTTAAATATGTAATAAATAATCATTATTTGAGAAAAAAACTCGATACTGTATCGTTATTTACCATAATACACACGATTGTGTGTTTGTACCATGTTAATCGGCCGACTTAAGGGGGCGCTACCCTGTCCGCCATATTGAATCTGATTCCCATAAGAGCAATGCTACAGAATAAGTCATTTTTCTGTTAATTCGTGGAATAAATTTAAAAATTTGGTTTCATTTTGAAGTACTGTCATATGCGGATGTTTATTTCTAAATACATTTTCAAAAACTGTTTTATTGTTTTCATAAACGTACGATATAAATAGTAAAAAATAAAAAAACAGTTAACTTTATTAATTTTTTACTCAGTTGCAATAAGAGATATTGCACAAAATCTTAGCAATCAACACCCACAATCTATTTTACTTTAAGAAAAACAATACACAGCTTTCGTTTTTTGACAAAAACAACACAAAAATATGCTTAATAGTGAAGGTATGTTTTGCTTATTTAACATTGAAATTGGTAGCCAACTTCGCCGTTTTGAATGTAGGGAGCCGAGCCTTAAAGTGTTGTAATTGTTTTTTTGTCAATACAACAAATTACAAAATTAAATTTGTATTTATAAATTGATATTGCATTAATTAACATATAATAACAATTATCAAGTTTATTAATAATTCATTAGGTTTATTCTTATCAATATTCTTATCATCACTCACATTAGTAAACACCTCTCATGTTTACCAAACACCTCTTCCTGCAGAGTCCAACTATTATAAGACAAACGTACTTAGCACTGTAAATATTTTGAATGAATTTTGATATATTATGATTGATTGATAAAGAAACAATGTACATTATTTAACTGTAAATATTTGTAAAAAAATAAATACAAACAAATTATAAAATAAAAAAATATAAAAATTGACGAATGTCTAACAGACCAAAACAGACCTCTGGCAGTCTCAAGTCTGCAAAACGAGCTATTTAATAATTAAATGAGCTCCGAAACGCAGAGAGAAAGTTTTAACTATCACAAATGGTAATTATAATATGTTATTACTATGGTACAAACACACAATTGTGTGTATTATGGTAAATAACGATACAGTATCGAGTTTTTTTTATCAAATAATGATTATTTATTACATATTTAAATATGAACTTCTCTAGTACATTTTTGTGGCATTATTGTTGTAAACCATATTAGTAATATTGATTCAACTAAGAAAGTTTATAATGCTAGTACAGCTCAAAGTTGGCCAAATGTAATCAAATTTGGTATCAAAATTATCAGGAAAGTATCATGAAACGAAATATGATATCGTTTTTTATTTTTACTTAAGACATGCAGACTTGCAATTTTAAACTAGAGTGTCCTACAGGTTCACTCAGGCGGCATTAATAAGGGTCAGTTTTATGACGGTTGAAACCGACCCTAATTACCCAC
Source organism: Philaenus spumarius (assembly GCA_018207615.1). Lineage (NCBI taxonomy): Eukaryota > Metazoa > Arthropoda > Insecta > Hemiptera > Aphrophoridae > Philaenus > Philaenus spumarius. The sequence goes on from JAGFPH010001847.1 coordinate 27,184, forward strand.
CCTGCTTGCCTCAACTTAACCTGAGATGGGCTATAGTCCTCTAGTTTTTTTTTATTCTAATTATATCGAAACTTGAGTGTGCGTGACTGGAAAACTGCCCCCCCGATCTCTGACGTCAAAATGACGTAGGAACCTGCTTGGGGGGGGGGGGTTAGTTTCCGGGGGGTAGTATTCCGGCGACCCACTGAAACACATTCTGGCTTTGGTGATCCAGAGATCGTGCGAGAAGTTGTGTAGAAGGTTCAAGCAGAGCATAAAAACAGCTATATTGATTTTGTAGACAATCTAACAACATTTAACACATTTAACAGCTTTGTTAAACTGCACGAAACCAATCCCATGTAGTTCAGATAGTTCCCATCAACCTCATAGTTACACCCACCCGAACTAGACTGACAATGCCACACGTGCCAAGTTTAATGTTTGTCAAATTACACGGACAAGATTTAATGACTGGAATCCAGAGCCGCGTGTAAAAACATGACTCAGAAAACACCGCCGTACTAGACAACCGAAATCAACCACATTGAAGAGTCTGATCCATTTGCTGACTATTTGTAGTTCGTGAACATGAACGCATTCTTTATCAAAATGTTTAATAATTTAAATGAAACAAAGGTCAAGTTAAGGTGCTAAGATTATCCATCAATAAATAGTATGTGTATTGTTCTTCGGACAGTAAATATATTACCTGCACTTTAAGTTGACCAAAAATAGGTTCAAATAGGAGTTTCTGAAGGGAAAATATTTTTTTAAATGTCCCACACTCCTCCTTGGAAGATCACAGTTCCGGCACTGGAAGAGTTGCGGGTGCACCACTGCATTACATTAACTTATGTAGCTACATTTATACCTTTGGCAGTAAAAGAGAACTAAAATGTGGTAGCATGGATCAAATAAAAAATTTATTGATTTCCTAAATTAATGGTCTTTCTAAATACTGTGCTAATATAAAGGTTTTCGGAAACAACATTTATTTAATTTTTATTCAATTTCAGCCACTTTTTTTTGTAACTTCAAGTTACCTATCGGTATTTGTAATTCAACATCAAGAAATGAAACACTTACTTTTATAATTCTATATTTCGAAGTTTGTTTATTGACAGCAAAGATTGCTATACCTTTACTTTACTTAAGGGGAGCCGCCAGTGAATTTTTTTTATAGTTTTCTGTTTTTGTTTTTATATTTTTTGTGTTTCTTTCTGAACATTTTGGTATCAAACACTTTGTGTTTATAAAATAATTTGTTAGTTTTATTAATATTTGAATGTAATAGTGTCAATGAGTAACAGCTCATTTTACGAGAGTTACATTTTGTAACGCACAGTTTTACTTATGACGAATTTTATATGGTTATTTGTAATTATTTGTCGATTTTTTTCTTTCCTGTTGTCGGCAGCAGTGTCAGTTCTCAGCTGCTTTCTGCTTTGATGTTTCTGATATATTTTCTTGTTTTATTCTGAATTTTCACAATTGGTTAATTTAGTACTGTGAATATTTTTCCTAGTTTTCAAAGGTTGCGTTTTCCGAAAGTTTAGTTTTTTCGGTACTATTTTCTTCTAAACTACTAAACCAAATCAAGTGAAATTTTTGCCACTTGTTCTTGTATGTGTATTTAGCAATAATAAGAATTTTTATTAATCTACTCATAAAACTTTTTGATTTATTATAGGTTTCATGATTTTTTTAAGACTTTTTTAAAGATTTTTTAAAACAAATCACAAAGCTGTTAATTTTGTGCATGGAGTAAAAATAAATCTTGTTATTACTATTACAGGTATGAAAACAAGTGGTAAAAATGTCAGTTTATTTGGTGCAGTAGTTTAAGAGAAAATGGTACACAAAAATTGATAATTTAACATGGGCGAGATAGTGACTAGCGGCTCCTTATAAACCATTTGGTGACAATAACACAAACATACACCTCAGTATTCTGAATTCAGATAATTCTCTTAGAAACCAATATTTACACCAAATAAACTTATAGTAAAATGGAAATAATCTAAAACAAAGTCCGAGTTATGTAAAACATGTTCCAGCAGATCATCAACCTCATTCATTTGATTCTTTGAAGTCTAGTTTTAGTTTTAAAAACAGCAAAACCTCATTTCTTTTAGTAAATAGTTCAGCTAATGACGAAGGAACGTAAAGAGAAGCATGCGTTCAAGTTTTACCAAGTCTTGCACGTGTTGAGAACATCGCCGCCAGACATGTCCTTGCTCAGTGCTTGTATCATTAGTGCATATCTTCATCGTCTTATCGGACACCTATGTCCGTCCATCAGTCAGTCGAGGAGATGCGTCGCCTCTGGCTTAACGGTGAAGAAATCTAATAAGCATTTTTAATTTCAAGTCATTGTTAGCGACTGATTTGTCATTGCGAAAACTTCATTAGGCTTGACGTACATTAAAATCGCCGACTGCGGTGAAACGAATGAATCGCGAATGGTTTACAGACCTTTAAAGGTTATACAAAACAAATATACTGCTTGATAGGATATTATATCTAATTTAGTTTGAATGGCTAGTTCTTCTTTCCTGTATGGAATTTAACTGAGCCAAAGACAAAAATATTGGAACGAAGTTCCTTAACGCTTATTGCGGTAGGACTTAACAAATACAAAATGTAATGTGTAAAGAAAAAATATTTGTATTAATTTTTGCTAAGGCAATGACAAATATAAAATACGAGTAACGAAAAAAGCTTTACCAAAGTGGTTGCTGTGGCAATGAATGTAAATACATTCAAGAAACATGTGTTTTGATTCATTAATTTAAATTAAGAGCCGATCGGCTCCGTCCGGCGTAGTTCAGACATTATCGGTTAAGCGCTGAAATTTTAGGTTAGGCCTAAAAAGTAATTTTAAGACTAGACCTAACCTAAAATTATTGTACGTATGTTGCCGTTAAGACAGGTAAAAAATAAACGTACACACAAATAATTTTAGGTTAGGCCTAGACGGATGAACCAACATTTTATGTTTATTGAATATATTTATAATGAATGGACATTTAACTGTGTTTACCATCTTAGCTTTGATGTTATAATTAATTCTACACCTTTATTATAATAACATTAAACGTATAGAAACAGTAAATAGTTGTATATAAAACAATCTAATAATAAGCGGCAATTGAAAGATTAATATTATGTGCGTATGTTGCCATTAAAGGAAGCAGACTTAAAAAAAATTTTAAATCGTTTTTTATTTTTATTGATTATTGTAGCTTGTTTTGTGCTCTTTAAATTGATATACAACATAAGATATATTTCATTTGCATTAGGTAAGAGAAAAATGTTTTTTTCTGAAACCATGCAAGCACGATATTGCTACATATCATATAATATGATATGATTTGCTATTTTGTGTTTTGTAAATAAATCCATTTCTCCGAAAACAGTGTTTTTTTACTAAATGCACCTTTTTCTCAATAATCGTTAAAGCTAGGACCTTGAAACTTTGCACACACATGTAGGGCATTACTATACATAATCACTCCAAGTTGGTTTTTATAAATACCAAAAAACAAAAAAGTTAAAAATTATTTTATGGGAACTTTTACGTTTAAAAAATGTACAATTATGAAACAAAATTTACCGAACAAATAAATTAAGATAAAACAAAATCCTCTGGAGAAAATGTTGACAAAGGAAGTAGGAAATAATGGTGAAAATTTCAGATCTCTAGCTCTAATGGTTTTTTTATAAAAAGGTACATAAGCTAACATGGAGGAAGATAGGGAGGTCTGCTCCCATGGCTGGTAAAAGAATTGAAGAAAAGGCGTAATGAACTTCATTCCTGACCGGTCCCACGAGCCCACACATTTACTTTTCAATATATACGACGTTTCAGTGTACTACGTTGAAGAAAACAAAACTCCACAAAATTGAGGAAAGGAGTTTGCAGCTTTGAACTCATTTAAGATGTTTCTTATATTTCAATACTATGGTAAGAATTATATATATATTTTTTAAATAACAGATTGGCATAAAATCAATAAACAATTTAATTAAATGGGGATTAGAAGATTAAGCAGTATTTGGCATCTCTTCTAGAAAACGCTAAAAGAAGTGAAACATTGGAAATTCTGTATAAAATAATCATCAATGGAGGAACGGGACTAAAGACAAAAAAAAAAAAAGACCACCAATAGTGTTATCATTCACTAAAACATACACCTACCATGGCGTTTTGTTTTGTTAACTATGTCATCGGACGGGTTTGGAAAACGCCACGCAGAAAGTTACAAAGATAAATCTGGAACGTTATATGTAGGCATCTCCCACTGCTTCCGGTTTTATATGATACCTTGGACGACCTTCATGTATTGTGGATGTAAAGCAAGCAAAACTGCCCGTTGTCCAGCTCTGAGTTTGTAGGCGACATCAATATAACAGACATTGTTATAGGAGCGGGATACAATATAAACCAAAAGACATTAAATTTTGACTGGTTGTTAATTATACAAATCTGCATTGATATGGTATGCATGGGATAAAACATCACAAAAATGCCTGATGATATTTCTAACGTTGGAAGCACTTAAGATATAAAATGCAAAACAGTTCCTCCGTATGCCCACGCAAAATTTCCACATAAAATTCTCTGTTAACAATTCACCATCACTGGTGTAGTGGAGCCTGAGCAAAGTGGGGGGGGGGGGAGGGGTGTGTAATATTTGGGTTTAAGTAGATATTTTTAAATTCCATAGAAACACATTGACAGTAGACCATGTGCCCAGCTCGATTGTTTATAAAATTTCAAAAATAAGAACCCGAATCGTACGTCATCACATGTCAGCAGATGACATAGAGTAGCAAAACATCTAAACATAGAAGAAACTAAGGTTAAGGGTCCTCTTTAGATGTCTTTACACAGTTTATATGTCTTTGTATATCAAATAAATTGTGTTTTATTTAACCTTTATGATTTTGTATAACTTGTTGCTTAAAAACGCTAAATTTATAGCCTAAAATAAATAGTAATGTTATCATAGCAATTTATGTCAGCCTAATTTAAATAATAAAATATAATTTATACCTGAACATTTTAACAACCACCATCTCATCCCCGAAACTGAGATATACCATTGTATTAATATACACCGGGCTTCCAAAAAGTCCCCTCCTTAACTTTGGAACAAGTATAAATAAATAAACGTGCTTCGGGATATCTTTATACGACAAAGGGAGATGAATTTTGGTGTAATCGACCATTTCATCTCTTACCCCAAAATGGGGGTTGAGAGGATAATTCAAAAATCTTAAATACAAAACCCCATCAAGTGATACCTCATTTTAAAGGGCTTGATAAATGAAGAAGAATGGCACAAATAATAGGTCTCTATCTTAACCCTAACGAAAATGGCGGCCAGTCAAAGTTGAAAACATCTTATTAACACAGGTTTTTAAATAGGTACTTTACAATACCTTTCATTGTTAATAAAGCTAAAGACTTGCCTTAATTCTAAATTTAGATTAAATACTCAAAATCAATGGATGGTATTATCACTGGATTGTTATCTGCAGTTGTGCTTTCAACGAAGAAGACTATTACCTGCTCCATCTAGAAATAATTGCAAGTTTATTCGTTCCTTTTAAGCTTATGCCAAATTGTGTATATATTTTGTTACTACTAGATTTTAAATGACCCTCTGATTTTATTAAATAACGTGCAAAGAACCATTATTCCCAGGGCCGGCGCAAGGACCATGCGGAACATGCGGACGCATGGGGCGCCGTCAGGGAGGTGGCGCCCACGCGCCGGCAAAAACTTCAGGACCAAGGTGCCTTTAAAATTTTCCGAAATTTTTTTTGCAACGAAAAATGTTTACCTTAAGACGTGGCCGCCCTTTTTGGGTTTTAAAAGAAACTCCCTATTTCTGTTTAGCGCTTTTTTAGGGACAGACAACCTACACCGCTATAGGGCACCATCCTTTCAGAGTCGGCGCCCTTTAGTTTCAATGAAAAATTAGCCCCCCCCTCTTAAAGACGCGACAGTTCTTTTCGGGAATTAAAAGAAATGCCATATTTCTTTTTGGCGCCTCTTTACGGACAAAAAATACCACATTCACCAGTTTAGGGCTCCATCCTTTCGAAATCGGCGCCCTTTGATTCCAGTGAAAAATTCGCCCCCCTAAAGATGAGACCGCGTACATTTTATACTAACTTCTTTCTTGTATACGTGTGTGTGATATTAATGTAAAAACTTAACATTAACCGCAATCTTACAATGTTACCGAATTGCCTATGTTACCTTATCTTATTGACAATTATACCTAACCCTTTTCCTTTACCACGTTGTCATGATGTTACCAAATTGATTTGTGATATGATATTGTAATATTAATCTTACAATGTTACCTTTTGATGTTAAAATTATGTAAAATAAATTGTAATATGATTAATTTGGTGTTTCAGTATTCAACTTCCCCCCACTTAACTTTCCATTTTATCATACATTTATTTAAAGTTAAAAAGACCGATGCTATATATATATATACAATACACTGTATATGTATATAATAGAAAATATTTTATATTTACTTTTATTTTTAAAATTGTTGCTCGATGTTATTTTTTATTTTATATAATTAAATAATTTCAATTGGTATACATTTGATAATGTACCCATTTTGTATTGCAATAATGAGATATATAAATATATATACATATATAGGAAATGGGGGGGGGGGGGTTGTTGTGTATAGAAGGGGGCGCCAAAAATGACTCTCGCATGTTCAGGAAAAACCCCTTGCACCGGCCCTGATTATTCCTTTCCACTGGAACATTGTGTTTGTAACGTAAGTAATTAAAATTGTGTTATCATAGTACATTTAACATTTGACTGGCCTCTATTTTCGATAGGGTTAAGATAAAGACCTCTAATTTGTGCCATTCTTCTTCATTTATCAAACCCTTTAAATTGATGTATCACTTTTTGGGGGCTTGTATTTAAGATTTTTGAATTACCCTCTCAACCCCCCCCCCCCTCCCCCATTTTTGGGTAAGGGGGGAAAGGGTTGGTTACACCAAAATTTATCTCCCTTTGTTATATAAAGATACAACGAAGCTCATTTATTTATTTATACTTGATCCAAAGTTAAGGGGGGGAGGGGTTTGGACAAAAAAATGATGTTATACATACAAATGTTGAATGTTAAGAATAAATGACCTTATAGTTTCAATTATTACTACAAAAGTTATTAGTACTGGGGTTGACCACAAAAAACAATATATAATTTGTCTAGAAATAGCATTGAAAACGTAACAAGACGTAGTAGTAAAAGCTGTATTCGTATTCAGAGAGCCTTAAAACTCTCCGTTTGGTCCCTGATTTTAATAAAGGACCCCGGACATCCCACTTGATTTGTCAGTTACCCCTGTAAGTTATCCCCACAATTATTTTCTGATAATTTTAGCACTACACCTCTGCTTACCATAACTAATGTACAGAACCAAAATCAAAGAAATCAACCGCAAAATCTTCCACCACCATAAGAGCAAAGAATTTCAGTATTATTCACGACCCACGAATGACTTACGAACTCGGGAGGAGACGCGGTTGCCAACCAATTTAGAATAATTGGCCGCTCCACGCAATCTTATTGGGCTCAATTATATTATCTGGAATAATAAGACTTAACATTCCGCTGTAAAGACAGCAATTCTGTTCATTTCAATTACGGTTTAGGTTTTAAGAGACAGGTTGGATTTGAAGATTTTAATTTTTGGGCGTACAGACACTTTCACGCTTTACACTCTGAACGTACTAAATACGTCTCATGTTGTTCACTTTAACTGTTTAAATGTCGGGTGGTTGTGAAAAGAAATTAAATGTATTTTGTTAAAAATTATACATTTACAATAGTTTAATTAACATAAACAAAAACAACCTCAAGAACTAAAAATAAATTATACATATAAATTATAAGATGCAACTTAAAACTGTATCTGTTTAACTTGTAAAATTTACCTTAATCTATATATAAGGTTCATCTCTATATAAGGCCTTAATCTATTATATATACATCTCTCTTTATAAAAATGAATGTTCGTTTCTTTGCATCTTTGTTTACTTGTCCTCTATAGACTCAAAAACTATTCGACCGATTTCACTAAAAATTTCACACTTTATCAATATCATTGCGTTTAGACGTTACAGTTACTACAGTCTAAGGGGTTGAAATGGGGTTACTACCCCTATAAAATACATATAAATCAAACTAACTACCAGCAAGCTATAAAGCTAAAAATATTTAGTCTTACTTTTAAGGGATATACAAAACTATTTGCAATTTGATTACTTAAGAGAAAGGGATGAAATGAAATAACTACCCTTAAAATTAAATAGTAATGTACACTTACTTTTTCTATAATCTGAAGAACTACTCAACTAATTTCACAATTTACACATATAAGTACAACATATTTTTAGAGAATTTGGTCACTAAAAACAAATAGATTTAAATGGGGTAGCTCCACTATACAATAAAGGTAAATTGCACCAAGTTCCTACAAACTATAAAGCAAGAATTATTTTAAAATATTCTCAATATATATAAAAAAAAACATTTGCAATTCGACTACTTAGTGTAGTATCGAAATCACCTCCCATGTACGGATCAAAATGTAGTGAAATTGTAAAAATGTTTCATATACATCTTAGATAACGAACAAAAAATTAATCTTTAAAAACTTATCTTGTTTCATACCTGTAGAAAATCGAACATTATATTTCTTAAGCTGAACTAAAATTTGGTAGAAATTATTTTTTTATTTTGTAACGTTATTTTAAATTATCTGTTTGTGAAAGCTCTCAGCTTTGTTCTGTTTTCTTTGAATAATTAAATTAATGCAACTGCATGTTGTAAGTAAATTATGTTAAAATTATTTCATAATGAAACATTTTCTTTATCTCTTGCATTTATAATTTTATAGTTTTATTACAAAACGAATTCACAAACATTTAAAGAATATAACCTATCCATTATATCAAAGCTTATAAATATTAAATCAAATAAATTGAGTAATTAGTTGTCTATAATTAAGGCGAAGTTAGAACAATCAGATCTCAGATCTTCCATTTAATAATAACAATAAATATTACATTGAAAGTGCATATACAGAATTAACGAAGTAAAAGTGAGTACAGACCAAATAAAGGTACCACTTATAAATTAACACTTTAAAGTTTAAAACATGTATTTTGAAAATATTTATTTACCATGCATTCTTATTGAGAACATAATTTCATCAAACTAATATAATAACATAATATTCTACAAACCTAACTACACTTCAACTTCTCAAGACAAGAATGCTTCGTAAATTACATTTATAAAATATGATTTCAATATCTTTAAAAACTGGACACGGCAGCCAACAAACTTGATTGTTTCCGGGAACCAGTTCCACAAACGGCACGCTGAGACGGTAAAAGATTTATAACAGCAGTACGTGTGATGTCTTCTCTAGTGCTCTTTACAATATTATTGGAGGCATGAAACAAATCTTGTTTCATATAAGACTGCACTCCAATTTATAAAACAGAATTTGATGAAATTAAATAGAGGGAATGGAAGACATTTTATCTGATCGCAGTCAAACCCTCGTCTAAAAATTTGGATACATAGTTGGAATCTAGATTACAGGAGGGTTGTAATAAATTACAAAATCTTTACCTTTTGATTGCTTCAACTAATGGGTACCACACAATTTAAAATAAACGGTATCAGTAGTTAACTGACACAAACTTTCTCCCAACTTACTGTAGTCAAAATAATATTGTTTTTAATCATTTTATTTACTACTTTTTAGAACAAAACAGAAAAATAATATTCTACCTACGTCAATCGTATAAAAAAATTATTGTCCCAGGCCCGGATTCGATCGCGCGACCTTTGAATTACTGGCAGTGCTCGCTACCGTGGTGCTACCCCGTGCTGCCGCTGCCGCGATGCTAGATTGACAACACAAACTTGTTTATTTTTAAACATTTCCCCATAATTATAAAACGCCGAAGTTTTGATAAAAGCGGGTGGTGTCATTTTGTTTGGCATCTTAAGCACTATAAATACTGAAAATTTGATCAAAATCGTTAGAGCCGTTTTTGAGAAATTTGCATTTTTGTCGTTTTTTATGGGTTTTTAGGGGTAAATTACCCTTAAAAATTAAAAATTCCAAAAAATGAAAAAATACCTGGAGATATTAGGGTTTAGTACCTACATACCAAATTTCATGAAAATCGGACCAATAGTGTCCTCTCTGGTCGTGTATACATACAGACAGACTGACAGACAGACACCACTCTAAAAACACTTTTTTGGGTTCAGGGAGCACCAAAACAAAAAATTCCACTAAAAATATTTTTGGGTTCAGGGAGCACCAACACAGATAATTGCACTAAACAATTTTTGGGGTTCTGGGAGCACCAAAACAGATAATTCAACTGAAAATTCAAATTCGAACATTTTTACGAAAACAATACTTTCTCCATATACTACGTATAGGGTGGAGAAAGTAAAAGTGAATTCTTAGATTTTTGCTGCGGTTCAAGGCTTATTTAGGAAAATAGACTGGGACGAGCACATGTTGGCTGGCTACATGGTGGCATGCTATTGTTAAAGTATAAACAAATAAATAACCAACAAATGAACAATTGCGATTCTCTTAACTAGTAAAATGAACCAAATAGATGTTTGAACCAAATGAGGTACACACAATCTAACAAAGAATCGATGTCTACTAATAATAAATTATAGATAAAATGTACCGTTCGTGTAAATTTAAAAAAATCATGAGAAACTGTATAGCAAAACATACAGAAAAAATGGACATTTACAACATAACACTTTACCACTTTGTTGCATCAACTCCTACAAAAGCGAGTGTACGTGCGTGAGTAACATATAATATAACAGCTGATTTCAGAGGGACGATGAAACTGCCCCCGATATTTTAGGTAGGTTTGAAATGCTCAAACTGCACCACTCATTAAAGAGGATCAAGAAGGGTCGCCTCGCTAGACCAGAAATGTTGAAATTGCCCCGAGCGCCTGTTCCTGCGTTATTATTGTTGTCCCTGCGTCATGTCAGTGACTGCAGTCTTCTAATAAACTGCCACCAATATCAGGAATTACTAGCTGATAAACTTTAGTGTAATACAATCGGTTGTATTATTAGGGGTTAGGTTGGGTTAGGTTGTCGACGGCAGGAAAAGCAGTCGACGACAGTTTCAGAAGACTGCAGTCACTGACAGGACGTAGGGACAAAAATAATTCCCTTTTTTTCCCAGTCCTGTAACGACCATCTGACCGGGCGCTCGGGGTAATTTCAACATTTCGAGGCGACTCTTCCTAATCCTCTTTAATGATCGTGACAGTTTCATCGTTTCAAAAGTACCCAAAATGTTGGGGCAGTTTCACTACGCCCAATTTCAGCCATCATCTGTAATACCTAAACAAACCCAGTGTAGATTATACTTTGGGGTTATGTTTACAACTTCAACCATTATAATTTCTTATGAAGTTGATTTTTTTAACTATGAGTTATAGAACTAAAGTATGTTATAATACGTTATATTTTCTTTGAGGTTATAAACAGTACGTATATAAATACAACCTTTTTTCATCAAAATATTCGTTTATACAAATTTTAAGAAGTACATATTCGTTTAACTTCGGAAACATTCGTAAATCTTCGTATAACATATGAACGACGTATTCGATTATTAATTTCTTCACTATAACATTAATAACTTCTAAATCATTTGATCTATCAATATGAAATAAAAAGCAATTAAAAGATAATATTGATATCTTTCTTTTTATATATATAATAACGAGCATAAATACAATATTTTAACAAATATTCCTACAGTTTTATTATCCTTATACTTGTACACATTTACCGAGTTAAAAATCCCCGTCAGCATAGTTGGGGGGGCCTGGATAAAGTGTGTTGTTTTAAAATGTTTAAGTATTTTGTATAAATTAATTATGTATTTATGATGTGTATCTAATTAATCCTCCTGTGGTTTTTCACGGGGTTTACTAGTTAATAAATAAACGGGAAAGGAGTGAAGGCAGACAGAGGACAGAGAGATAGTTTGTAAGAGCGTATTCGTGTGTATGAGAGAGAGAAGGACAGAAGAGACACAGAAAAAAGCCAGTCAGAAAGGTAGAGAGACAGAGAGGGCGTACAAGAAGAGACTCATTTGGTATTTTTCGATTAGTCGAACACAAATATTCACTTGAAATAATCGCACTGTCTGGTCTGGACAACCACTGCGAAATCATTTAACCTGCCCGGGCAGTGTTTAAGCGACATTGCCAGTTATGGCTAGCATGCACAGCGCCTTCCCACACGCTGCCTATGTATGTGCACATAACTAACTCTATTAGTATCGCTGACTTCACACTGTACATACATGAAATGATCGTAATTTTTTAAACGATTAACTGAAACCATAGAACACGAGTGCAATGGAAATAAATTGTACTTGTTCTCTGGAGGAATAACTTTTTTAAACAAAATATTCAAAAACAAAAGTTATTAACGACACATAATAAATAACTATTGAGCTGGGCTTTTGAGAAAAAAATTTGATAGAGTAAAACTGAAACACAAAATCTCACAGCTAGTACGTTTACTAACTCAAACGCGTTTCAACGACAATTCCGCCATCTTCAGTGATGCACGAGCTACAACAATCAAACGCTAATTCAATACTCAAACTTTAGTTATGTATTGTACATTTTTGTGAATCTCCAACATCCAATCCACTGTTTTCCTTTATATTTAATTTAATGGTTTAGCCGGTAATCTTGTAATCAAAATTGGGAGTGCTTAATAATAATGAGTGAGCGAGCCAGTAGTAAATTTTCCAATTTTTGAACTCCTATGTCGTAAATCTTTCAAATTTCGTAAGATCATATGCTGGACTTCAATCTACTGTACATTTTATAAATTTAATTACATTATTAAAAATGCACGGCTTCGCTTGTTTAGACACAGTTCAGCACTATTCGAAACAAAAGTCTGCGTGACAATGCGCGACACATTAGTTAGTAAAGTTTCATCAACATCGAAGAAGTATTTTGAGTTGAATTTTTCTCTTTATTTGTTATACTCCAAACACTCACGTCATTCAGACAAATCCATTCGTTTTAGTCAAGTGTGGGCATACCGTCAAGATTTCTACTTCTCAACGGCCATCTTGATGATTTTCAACAAAAACTGGATTCTTCAAGAGTTGCTAACGACAAGGGTTTTACAACCCCCCCCCCCCCCACCTTCGTCGACCTTTACAAATAAAGTTAAACAATTGTCACGCTCAACGGAGCGCATAATGTGCCCTGGAAAGCAGAAATTGTTTCTATCTTTTACAATTCGTTCACCAAATTATATTAAGGTTGTTTTAAGTGTTTAATTGGTATATTTTTTCGAAAAAATAAATTTGTTTATAATATAAAGCAATGCTCTAATTTAGGGCGTAAGACTTATCTTGTATTTTTAATAAACCCAAACTTAAAATAGTTTATATAAGTCTACAGAAACTTGATCAAGTAATAAGTTTGAATAGTTAAAGTCAATACGTGACGGATTTTCCCCTACAATGGAAGTAGATAGATACTTACTGGCATACAACAACTAAAGAGTTTAACACTTAGTTCTACTTAATTAGAAAGTAGCTTTTAAATAAACGTTACTGCGTGTATAGTAGAGTATATAGTTTTCTTGTTGCTGGGGGTGAATCGGATTTTACCGTCACGCGTTTCACCGTGCATTTTATGAAACGTTCTTAAAGTGAAACGCTCCTCATGTGAAGCGCTGTTGTTCCAAAAAGTTTTGGTCTTGCCGAGATTCGAACCAGCAGAGTCCATCACCAAAGACTAGCGCCTTAGCCGGTTAGGCCACAATCGCATTGCTAATTTATTATATTTGAGTTGGGTATATAAGTGTAACAGATTGACCTAAGTCATAGGCTTAATCTGTTAATGTTAATACAATGTACAGTTTAATTAGTAATACCTCTGAAATGGACATTGTGCTTCCTCATTTCGTAAGTTGTGTTAAAAAGTTCACACTTTTGCCGTGTGGTCTTAATTAAGCACACAATTACATTTTTTATTTGTATTAAAATTATTGTCCAAGACAGTAACGCACTTAAACCATTTTATGCCTAGGGCATCTTACTTCCAGAACACTCTCGCCTCATAATACACTATTTTAAAACCAATTTAGATTAGGTTAGGTCAAATGTTTCTTCTTCAGATCTTTCTAAACAGTGCAAAAGCAATTTTATCTAACGCAACTGCAATAAATAGTAGTTTGATTGACAATCGCTCGGAACAAGAATTTTATGAAGATAATTTGTCCATAGGCAATTTCGATTTGAAGCAATTGTTTTTCTTTTAGCAAAAAATCATCACCGAAACCTCCTTTTCTTTTATTCAGTTTACCATTTCTTTGTTTTAGCCTTTATTTTTAATTTATAATAATTGTAACATTTGATATCTGATAGGCTGAAAAAATATCTCGGTTTTATTTAACGACACAATTTAATACAACCGTCAAAGATTTGTGAAAACATAATCCATTTCCATGAAACAAACGGTATTTATAAATTAACTGTATTGATACAGCATCTTTAGTTTTTGAGTTCATTTTGCCAATTAATTCAAACAATAGTTCGAATTTGCCGCTAGAAATTTTGTTTGAAAGTTTTTAAAAAATTCGTTAAATTGAATTATATAAAAAAAAAACCGATGCCTGACATTATGTCACATCTGATAGAGAAATAAAATATGTGCAAGTGTTACGTTAGATTTGTGTTTTTGGTTTTAAGACTAAAAGCTTCATCATCATACAAACATGAACGACTTAATAATACAACTGAACAAACAACCATGATATTTACCTTAATTTGAATCTGGTTTATACAACTCAGAAGTGATCGACCCTACCCCTTATAATGTGTGTAAGGAAATAAATTAAATTTATTGATTGATAGATGAAGATTGACTTCAAATTGGGTTATAAGATATACAAAGAATAAAATCAACAATGAGATGAGAAAATTGACTAATCTTACAAAAGTAACAGTTGAAAGTATAATATACTCAAACCCCACCGTGAATCAGGCCTGATATTAAAAAGCACTCGCACACTTTTAAAATATATCCTTTTACTTGTAAACGAATACCAATCAGCATGCCAAGTTTCAAAATTTGGAGTGCTTTATAATAATGAGTGAGCGAGCCAGTAGTAATAAATTTGCCACTTTTTGAACTCCTATATATCGTTATAGTAAATCTTTCAAATTTCGTAAGATCATATACTGGACTTAATCTACAGTATATTATTATAAATTTAATTAAATTGTTAAAAAGGAGAATAAAGTTATGAGAAGGGGGTCAACGGTACGAATGTAATGAACACACTGGGTGCAGTCACGTGACAGTTTTTTCTAGGCCCTCGCAAGAATCCTCGTTTGGCCTCTATATATGTGTACTAGCTGGCCCGACGGATAGGCAAATCAAAGTTAAATGTATATCAACAAACAAAAATATATCAATAAATATATTATACCATGTATTTCTAATGGGAATTTTTACTAACTTTGCCACAACCAAACGCCCCTAAAATTTAGAATTTTTAGAAAACCTTTCTTAGCAAGCACCTACAGCCCTAGGGGAAGCTACATACCAAATTTCATTCCAATCCATTTGGTGGTTTTTTTTTTAGTGACCCCCCAAATCACCTTAAATTTAGATTTTTTTGAAAACCTTTCTTGGCGAGCACCTAGGGCCCTAGAGACAGCTACATACCATACCAAATTTCATTCCAATCCGTTCGGTGTTTTTTTTTTTTAGTAACTTTGACCCCCCAAACCCTCCCTAAAATTTCGAATTTTTTTTAAACCCCTTTCTTAGCGAGCACCTATGGCCCTAGAGGAATAAACATACCAAATTTCATTAAAATCCGTTTGGTAGTTTTGGAGAAATCGTCATTTAGTAAGTTTGACCCTCCAAACCCCCCTAAAATTTAGATTTTTTTTAAAACCTTTCTTAGCGAGCACACTACGGCCCTAAATGAAGCTACATACCAAATGTCATTGCAATCCGTTCGGTAGTTTTTAAGATTTCGTGATGAGTGAGTGGTATTTGGCTTTCATATATATATAGATTAGTTGTACAGTGTTATTCTGATTACTAAGATTACTAGTGTTACCCTAAGGCAATCTGTCACCAAATACCAGGATTTTTTCATTTTTTACAATTTTATTTTTGTATTCTACATACTTGTTTGAGTATGTGTGCAAATTTTTAGGCCTTTGTGGTAATTTTTGTGTACTAAAAACAATAAAATAAAAAGGTGTGCAATTCGCGATTATACGGTGTTGAAACTTTTATCTCCGTTTCCAGAAAGATTTTTTTTCCATGTTTGGGTGTATTTATGATAGAATAAAATCTTAAGTATTAGACCTAGGGCTTTGACATTTTTACTACTTTTGTTAGATATATTTAGAAGATTTGTGGGTATAGAAAACACTATAGTCTTACAAATATTAAATTAAAAATTTTTTATAGTAATACAAAATGTTTGAAAAATATTTTTTTAAATATAATTTCATAACGTTTTTTCCTAGAAATAAGGGCACTTAGTTTTCCATACCCATAACGTTTCTGTATATTTTAGGCTACTAAATATTAAAAACATTATATAAATTGGATAGAAAATAAAAGTTATTCAAAATAAAAATATCCTCAAAAACTATTTAAATAAATCTAAATTTTTAGTTTCAAAACACATAAAATTGAGGGGAAATTGTTTCCCTCCAAAATCATTATTTTCAGTTGTACTAAACAGTATAAAAATTAATTCAAAGGTTCAATCCTAAATATACAAAAAAGAATGTTTTTGGAGGCGGATCGCCTTAAGTGGTAAATGAAATAAAATAAGTAGGCCTAGGCTAAACATTTTTAAGAAGTATTTAATTACAAACACCTAACATTATTATGGTATTACATTTTTTTTAACTTTTCGATTTTACAGCATTTTTTGAAGCGAAAATTTCAATAACTTTACTAATTTTAATGTTTCTGGCGAATTAATTTTCTACACTTAACAAACTAAGCCCAGACAGTCTTTCTTGAGCCATAGAACTTCTTCAGATAGTTTTGTTTACTAGTTTGATTTACTTTTCTATGTCTATCACGGTGTCTGTCGCGGTAGTCAAGGGCCGTCTAGGCAATGACTACATATTGATATGTAGTCATTGGTCTAGGTTTGTAGGCCCCCTATTGCGAGCCCTGCGGGTTCGCCTGTTACGCCACTGACTGGAACAAGGCTTAGGCTGGAACATGGCTTGTCGCACGGCAGTTGGTGTTTGTCATCTAAACTAAATCTATGAACCCATCATTAAAATACACTTTTGGTTATTCAGTTCTGTAAGTAGACTTTAACGAATCATGGAACAACAAATAGTTGTGTTCGGTTTTCAGTAATGGACATAATTAATTATTATATCTTAACCCATGGTTGTGTGTGTTGTATATTAACTGAACTTGTGATGTTTTTAAAGTTTCCTTGCAGATGCACTTACAACAACATGTCATTAAGTACTTGAACTTCAGCTGTGTTTATACATCATCCCTCCAATTGTAACGATGATGCAATTCATACGACTTTATTATCGGGTCAGTCAAGTGCACTAAATGTTATCAAGTTCATAACGTCATCCAATGTAGGAAACCGCTGTGTGTAATCTCTGACATATTTTGCAATACTTGGAATCGACGAATTGTGACAAACAGGACGTAATTTTGGTGCTTACATAAAAGTGACATTTGCGGATAGTCTGATTCATATTATTATATTTTAAACTGGAATAACTCCACCTTTTTCATTTTATTGTTTAGTAAATGTTTTTACTTTATGCCGCTTAAACTAATGCAGACGGGGGAGCAGGGTCTAAGTACACTTAAGACCAACAACTAGGCTCGAACCTGCACACCTGTGTTGGAGGTCCCAACTGTGCCAGACTGATTTTACCACTGCTTCCTCTTTCAAACAAGTCCTTTTTTAGAAATAATCGTTACACACCAGCAACAAATTTTAACGAATGTGAGTACCAAATTAGTTCTCGTTGAAATCAAAGTCAATAAGTAACACACAAAATACATTGATTTCTTGCATTCCTGCATTTTACAAACTATACGAATTAATAAAAATGCATTTTTTCTCCTAAACTTATCTATACTAATGTTATAGAGAGGTCAAATTTGTTTGTTTGTATGTAGGGGGTAATCTCTGGAACTACTGAACCGATTGGAAAAATTGTTTACTAATAAAAGGCTGCACTATCTCTGAGCAACATAAGCTAGAATTCATTTTAATAAAAACATTTTTTATTTGAATATTTGTAAATGTAGTCGGAACAAATCTTAGGTGGGCCTAGACTGAGGAACCAACACATGTATTTACAGTTATTACCATAGCAAACAATTGAATAAAATAACAGATAAAAAAGCTGTTTGTTCCAATATTTCCATCGACAGCTGATTTCAAACTGTGAAGCAATTATTTGTATTGCTAACTTTTAGGTTAGGTTTTTATTAAAGTGTAGACCTGAGCCTTGCTGGTTATTTTAACCTTATTATAACTGATGTTATAAAACAAATATACGAAATAATTTGATTTGAACATTTTACATTATTTACCATCTTAGGTTTGGGGTTACTGTATTATTAATCCTACAAAGCCACGATGGCCGTGGTTGTTAAGGCGTGAAAGCTTTGTCAATCGTCATGGCAACCATCATTGGAAAAGTTCCGGGTTCAAATCCCATTGATCCCGAATAATTTTCTAAATGGTTCCTTAACAGACATCATTGGCTGTGGTTCGGATTCCACGTAAAACTGTAGGTCCCGATTTCATTAGCCTTAAAGTGCAAATCAGCAGGACTTTAAAAAAAAATTATCCTACACCTTCCTTATAAAGAAAACATAACGTGATTATGTGTATAGAATTTTCCAACGGGGTTGGCGTGCCGAGCAGGCAGGGGTTTCCCGTAGTTTTTAATAAAACCGGTATTTTGAATGTGTTGTAAACATTGTTATGTGTAATCGATTCGTGTAATGATTGGTAAAACACGTTTAAAGTAGATTTATAAAATAAGCAGAGATTCGCTGGGAGCTGTGTTTACAAATGGTTTATTAAATTAACAATACAAAATTAGTACAATTGAATATTTTAAAAGATCTGGGGGTTCAAAGTTTATAATTTGACGGCTAAATGGTTGTAAAGTGTATTTCAACACAACTCTTGTGATTCAATAATACTTAAATATTATACAATGAAAGTTGGTTGATATTTATGGAATGATTAACAAATATTGAACTTAAAAACAGGCGATTTAAAATTAAATTTAGTCTTTTGGAAGTAAATGAATGATGTTCAGTGGATAGTTTTAGTTTTGAAGAGGAGAGCGATGTAAAGCAAATCTGGAGTTAACTCAAACAAAATGGCAGGAGATGTATTATATTATAATTTACTAGTCCTAGGTATAATTTTATAACGGCACTTGCTGGTGATAACAAATTAGTATACTAATTCATGTCATGGTATACTTAATGATGATTTTTTATCTCAGAAGAATATACAATTGTCCTCGACAAAGGGTTAGTGAAAGAGTCATATAACTCAAAAAAATCTTCTTACTTCTTCCTCCCACAATGATTATTTTTCTCCCTCAACCTTTTTAATCATTCTGTCTATACATGGGTTGGCCTAAACTTCAATGTATTTGGTTTTAACAATATCATGGTCATTGATCTTATATCAATGTTTTGAAATGGGATAAGACGAAAGTGGGTTATGTACTTTATTTTGTTTTTGTTTTAGCACTTTCAGGGACTGATTTATGAAAAAATCTCCGAGATGACGTACCTGTTGCTTGGTACATAATTAGAATTTTGGTATCAATGCAACATTTTCAATACAACAATATATTTAATCGTCTCTCCATTATTAATCTTTAACCAGTTCTTGTGAGATTCTCCAGCTTCCTTTGCATTTGTTCTGATCTAATCCTATTACTTTAAAATGAGCAATTCTTGTATCTATCTTTGCATCTTTGTATCTGTCGCGGATCTCGAAAACGGCTCTAACGATCGTGATGAAAATTTGCATTCAGGGGTTATTTGACGTCAAGAATTGAATACGTCTTACGTCTTCAAAAACGCGCATAAAGTCTGAAAAATGCGCATAAAATTTATAATCTGAACTTCTTTTTATACCAACCTCCAGGTACAGCTTCTTTTTATACCTCCTTCAAAGTCACTAAATGTTCGAATCCAGATGTTAAAATACTGAATGTAAAAATACTGGGTGAAAATGTTCACCCAGGTACAAACGAGCCAAAGATTAGCGAGAGCCTTTAGAGAGTTTTCCAACTGCGAGCGAAGCGAAGCAGCCATCTACGGCCGAAGGCCGAGGCGGGGTTGGGACGCGAAGCGTCCAGGGGCAGAGCCCCTAGTTAATTTAAATACGTATAAAAGAGAATGTTAATTTACACAGATGTCCAATTGGAATATAAAAAAGGTTGAGCGTTTGAGTAAAAAAACAACTGCGCTATTTACTACACAACACTTACTTATTATTATTTTTAATTTGTAATAAATTACCTGCTTACACGCTTCCTCAGCAAGGGTTAAATTCCTTATCCCGGTCTTGGTCCATGTTTTTTCACTTGTAATTTAGTAACTTACTTATTGCTTTACTTGGCTACTTAAAACACAATTATATTAATAACATTTTTAGAAAACTTGGTTGTCCACTAATACATATTTTACACTCACAATATTATGTTTACTAAAATATTAAGTATCCCAATATTTCTTAAGTCTTATTTTAATAATTTATTTCTAAAAGATCCCAAATAAACTTAAATACAACAAACAAAATTTAAAAAGTAAAATAAATTTTAATTTAAAAAACAATATTAGGCTTAACAATTTAAATTTTTTGATTGCCGAACATTACTACTATGTACTTATAAACAACATTCACGCTTATATTTGTATACCAAACATTCTAAATTGACACATTCTTTTCCTTGCACACCCAAAAGAGAGAGAGGGAGGGAGAGAGAGCATACATGAATGAATGAAATGTTATATTCTTGTTCGATCAAGAAGCTCATTCACAACTGATTATTCTGAAAAGACTTCGCATTTACTTGATTATCCACACAAATAGTTTTAATTGGTATCAATCCTTTTATCATGTTTTTAACTCAATGAACTGTATCAATGGACCTTTCAAAGCAAAACTATTTCTTATCAATAAGTTCAATATTTCCGCCAATAATTATGTCATGTCCGGTCACTTGGTGATAGTATTGTGCGAATATGCCACGTGCTGTTCCCAGTGTAGGTTCCGTAGCTACATTCGTTTGACCGGAACAGGGTATCTCTTTGACTATCCGACGGAAACACCCACACACCCCTTCCGGCATCTCTTCCTCGGTTTCTAATTGGAGCATCGTTGCTGTGGTTACAGTTTAAGCGGTTTTTAAGGACATTAGAAAAGTAACCAAAACTAAGGTCAACGACCTTCGACATAACAATGTGGACGTTGAAGATGGCGAATTGTATAGCAAGCGACATTAATAACGAAACGGAGCAATCTTTACACTGACAGAATTTTACATCAACTCCTATAAAAGCGTGTGTACGTCCTTGAGTAACAATATAACGTAACAGCTGATTTCATCCATCATCTGTAATACTTAAACAAATCCTAACGTAGATTATACTTTTGTGTTATGTTTGCAAATCCATATTTTTTATAAATCTTGTGAAGTTGTTTTTTTTAAATGAGTTATGGAACTAATGTATGCTATAATACGTTATAAGATTTGTTTTGAGATTTTAAACTGTATATAAATACAACCTTTTATCATCAATATATTTGTTTATACAAATTTAAAGCAGAGATACCTATTCGTTTGGCTTCGAAAACATTCGTACATATTCGTGTAACCTATAAACCAATTCCATTAGTAATTTCTACACTATAATATTAAAAATTTATAAATCATTTGATCTATCAATATCAAATAAAAAGTAATAAAAGATAATATTTTTATCTTTCTTAAAATATAAAATAACGTATTTAAATACAAAATTTTAACAAATAGGCCTACAGTTTTATAATCCTAATAATTGTACACATTTATCAACGTCAGCATAGTTAGGCAGGCCTAGATAAAGTCAGTTGTTTTTAAACAGTTTTTTTAATGATGTATTTCTGAGGTGTATCTAATTAATCTACCTGTGATTTTTCACGGGTGTGAACAACTTCAAAATAATGTATTTAAAAGAAATTCATTCCTACAGACTGTTAAGGTGTTGTCTATTCCGAGACAAAAATGCGAGAGGAATAACGCGAGTTTGTCTTGCGCACTAGTTTTACCCAATATAAAACGCACCAACACATCCTGTCTACAATAATAAAAGGGAGTGTTTTGTCTGACGGTTTGCGATCTTCATCCACATGTTTAACCTAGTGGAAGGTTGTGGGTCCAAAAACACCTCAAAGCAGGATTTAAATTGTTCAAGTTATAGTTAACGATATATGACCAAAAAAGTGTCGGATGACGTAATTTTTAACGCTTACCGATGCATGGCTTATAAAGTATGTAAGCCCGTATAGAACAGTAAAATTAGACCGAAAAATACTCAAACTGGGGAATACAAAAAAAAAAACAAAGGTCGGATTTTTGGAAGTCCTTCATTAAACTTTGCTATAAATGTGGTAAAAATTTTCCACCGAAATAGCGCCGAGTTTGGGTTTTTTTTGCAAAAATCTCGTAAACATTTCACTTAAGAGCTTAGTTTGTTCCAAAAAATGTGTGTACGTTAAATCCTCTACAAAAATGGTTCTACACGTTTAGTTGCTGTAATTAATAGTTTTGGAGATATAGAGGGTCTACTGTAAGGTATTTCTGTAGGTATCATTGTATGGTTGAAAACGTGTTTAAATTAACAATTTCTCTACGATTTACCGTGTAATTAACATTAACGAGTATGTTTTGATAATACAGTTCTCAGCAGATAATACCATCCCCAAACCCGACGCTACTTCGGTGGAGATAGAGAAAAGGGTCAACCACATGTCTGCTGAACTGTATTCCCCAAACCCGACGCTACTTCGGTGGAGATAGAGCAAAGGGTCAACCACATGTCTGCTGAACTGTATTCCCCAAATCCGACGCTACTTCGGTGGGGATAGAGCAAAGGGTCTATCACACACTCAACCACATGTCTGCTGATCTGTATTATCAAAAAATACCAATTAATGGTAATTATACGGTAAATCATCGAGAAATTTATAATTTTAACACGTTTTCAACCACACGTACAGAAATACTTTACCCCTTCCGTATCTACAAAATTATTGATCACAGTAACAAAACTTATAGAACCATTTTTTTAGAGAATTTAACGTAGGCCTACTTTTAAAAGTTATTGAACAAACTAAGCTCTAAAGTTTAAAGTGAAGGGTTTACGACATATTTGCATAACTCGTAGAAAACACATAGTTTTACACCTTCCACCCCTCCTACCCTCAAACCCTTCCTATTTTGGTGGATACTTTTTACCACATTTAGAGCAAAGGTTAGTGAACAATTTACAAGAATCAGACCTTTGTTTTTGTTTTGTTTTTTTATGTCCCAGTTTAGGTCTAATTTTACTATACCAGGAGTGTGTGTGCGTTCGCTTTGCACGACCAAACCCTTTGATGGAACGGGGGGCACAAATATGGAACAGCTATTAATTAACACAAAAGAGAGGTAATGTGCCCTAAAAGTAATTTTAATTACTTAGGGGTGAATTTGGGGTAATGCCCTGAACGATATACATTAATTTAATTCACCTTAGATCATGAGACATCCTATATACAAGGGTACTGAAAAGTCCGGAGACACCACTGTAACTCTGTAGAGAGTAGGTAGAGAAAAGCCAAATAAATAAACTGTTTATAAGGCATACAAATATACTTTGTAATGAATAGGGTAACTTTGCCTCCATATCCAAAATTGAAAATTTTGTGGGTTGCTAAATATGTTTTAATGTAGAACCCTATCGTAGGACCCCTCATTTTAAAGGTATTGATTAAAGAAGACCAACAAACTAAACTAGAGGTCTCTATCTTCACCCTACTGAAAATGGTGGTTGTTTTTTTGTATCAATACTTTTAAAATGAGGGGTCTATATTAAACAAATTTGAGAACCTAAAAAATTTCAGTTTTCAATATGAGAACAAAGTTGCCCCGTACATAAAAAGTACAATTTTAAATTTAAATAAACGTTTTATTAATTTGGCTTTTCTCTACCCACTCACTAAACATTTACAGGGGTGCCTCCGGACTTTTCAGCACCTCTGTATAGAAAACAAAATACTTATTTTCATAAAATTCCTCATAAGGAAATTATAAAGACTGCACTTCTAACAAACTTTTAACTGAAACCACAATGTTGACTTGCGGTGTGAATCACCCTCTAGTAGGTTATATTATATCAGGCCAAACAATTACCCTATTTTATCTTTTTTCCATTAATTAAAATAATGACAAGAGTCAAGAGAAAAGTAGCAAAATCTATTTATTGATGACATTCGTGTCATATTTATTTTAACAGGAAGACTGGTATTACGTTATATTTCCAACAATGATGTCATGTTACAATATAAAGGAGTGGACTTAGTGTTTACACATCAAGTTAAAATGGTTGAGCAAAGAATTACTAGCAATAATAGTCATAATAAAAATTAAAGATACAATGTATTGCAACTTTCTCAAACTCAAACAAAACTCACTGAGATTAAGGCTATGCTGCACCCTTACCATATAGTATAGTTTATATTCTGTAGTAGTTTTTTATATTGTAGTTTGTGTGGGTGTGTGTGTGTTTGTGTGTGTGTTATGACCCGAATAAAAATGTCATAATTTTAATATCAGTATTGTATTTTACAATTGGTTTTGGATACATTTATGTATTTCTGTGTACGTAATTGTTGTTTTTAGTTTCACATTTCAAATTAAAAAATAACAACCTATTACTACATAAGGATTTTGTTGAGATTTGTAGTTAGGACAAGACTATCAATATGAAAATCTTACTTTTCAAAAATTATTTAGAAAATGATAATGAATGATTTACTGTAATTAATTAGTTCCATTGACAGTTTCTACCCAATTTATCACATACAAATATAAATTAGTATTATGTTATCGGCTATTAATTATCCTGACCTAGTTCAACAGAAATGTTTGGTTTTTTTTTACTTGTTCTGTAGTCGACAACCATCTAAATCACAAATAAACGTTCAATAATTGTTTAGCCCGTTCATACTCATTGGCTGAAACTAATCTGGACCCCCGGGGGAATACAAAACGAAATCGTGTTTTCCGATTTGCCCCATTTTGCTGTACGATTTTTGTTTAAAATACTAATTATTATTGTTAATGGATTTAGAATTAAATAAGCTTTCAAACGATATGCCACACAACGACATTTGTTTGAACCACTCGAAATCAATTCTGAAAAATCAAAATGGCTGTAACTTAAAAATTTTAAATACTCCCAAATATCGTTGTGTGGCATATCGTTTAAAAGCTTTCATGATTCTAAACCCAAAAAAAAAAATTAATATTTTTTAAATAGCACAGCAAAATGGGGTAAAATTTCATAACAAGATTTCGTTGTTTTTTGGCCGCCATTTTTAATCGGTTGAATACACGGATGTGCAAATTTCACCGTTGGTTTTCTCTTGAAATTCTACATCGAAATGATGTATCACATGACCACCTTCCCATTTAAAAAAACAAAATTACATTCAAAATGGCGGATCCAAGATGGCCTATAAATTTGTTGAAATCTTAATAAAATATTATTTTTACATAGAGTAGGTTCCTCAATCACATCTACCTTCAAATTTTCTTTATATACGAAATATTAAACCTGTGCGGGACTTTTTGTACACCCGTATATACAGATTAAAATATACAGATTATCTACATTGATCAGAGAATAAAGTTCAACATAATAATATTTAAACATAGTATGTGATAAAACACTTGCGCATTTCTACAGGTTATATATATATATCAAAAACTCCGAAACTGTTTGTTCGTAAATAAGCCGAAGTAGGTGCTATACAGAGGCGATGTGCCATTGGACTAAGGAATGTAGTCAATATGATCGCCGGAAGTCGTAGCTACGGGTTTCAAAACGGAGCAGTTTTACACCTGCTTGGTTAGTGCAGCGGAGTCTGGCTCCGATTTCCAAACATTTACTTTTATGAGCCCTTAATGACCGTCTAGTACATATGGTGTGGGCCTTCGACTTTATTACTAGACCTCCAGGATTCGCGGATGCAGACGGTTGGGTCAATGACCAAGTGTATACACTTAACACACTCCGCTGTATTTTATTTTTACCACGTTATAGATTCTTTCCAAGTCGTTCCGTAAAATAACGAACTCGCAGCACGCATCTTGCACGTCCATGTGGGAATTATGGTGTTGTTGAGTGTTCCCCCATGCTTGAATTGAAGGCCAAGTGTTAGAACAAAAACATTATTACGATCAATCTGTTGAACCACTCGATCTGCCAATGCTAACGTTTATTTTGTTTGTTGTTTTTAGTCTCCATATTTGATTTTTGCAAAGCTTTGGACGATATTTATGAAAATAAATAAAAGTGTCAAAATATACTTTTGAAGTGAGAATATATTTATTTTGAAGAAAGTAGCCTACATGCCCATGTACAAAATTGATTCCATTAGTATATTCTTCGTTGCTACTAAATGAACCTTTATTCAAAATGAGTTTTTTCTAATACTAGGAATACAATAAAGAAATTATGCAGTTTTCTATAACTGAGTTTTCACAGTTTGTGTTAAAAACATAATTTCTAAGGGAAAATAGTAGAAATAAATATTGTCTGACAAGTACACCAGTGACTAACTTTAAATAGTGTATTTTTTTAAACAGAAATGTGGCGCAACTTTTCTCATCTAAATTCAACTGTATAAGAAGTATAATTAAGTGAGTTTTCCATGCTATTATCAATGTTTGTTTATAATAGTCTATGTAGTTTTGTTCTCTAAAACTAATTTGACAAAATTTCTTTTTTATGTGCTTTTGATGCGATAAATAGTGTGCTACAGGTCCCATGTTTACGAAACTATTGTTAATAATAGTATTAAACAAGTTTTCCATAAGCTCAGCTATATACATAGTAGGTGCACAAAGAAGATGTTTTTCTAATAACTATTACTATTATATTTCTGTATGAGAGGTTATGTAGCACTGTAGTTAGTTACCATGACAACTTATATACAATTAGCTCAATGATTCCAATTTAGGTTAGATTTTTGAATACCTACCGTAAGATTTTAGTGTGGAGTATCTGTAGATATTTCATGTTGTATTTATTCAAACATTTTAATAACATTTCACTAAAAATAATACAAATCGGAGCTTTGTTAATCATGAGCTGATTTATTAAAGTTGGTATGTTAGCACATGTGAAAATGTCCTTTTGTACGTAATTGCCAGTACTGAAGCTGATAGCTTAAATTGTGTAGTTTGTGTACCTTCTAAAACTAAATAAAACGAAAACTAAGTAAATGTTGAGGAATCGCATTATATTCCCTTAATCACATCAAAGCTTTCGAACGAACACAAGTGAATCGCATATAAGATGAATGTTAAACTTAATCACCATTAACACTGTAATTTTCGTCTAAAAATTTCATAAATGCTAATGGTTAAATTTTGTTTGAATATTTTTATAAAATTTGTCCACAAATCGAGTCAGTACTTGACAATAAAATACAAGTTTCATGATTGCTTTACTATAAGTGGGTAAAATCAGTAATTTAAAAAAAGAAAGACATCCGCATTAAAGTGTCAGATAAGCTCGTGTAAAAGATAAATGACAAATGAAACGCTTTAATGTTTAAAATGGTTTTAAAAACAAGTGAAGTAGAGGCTGTTAGTAAACATAAAGGCTGATTGCTAATAGTGAGACTTTCGAATAATGTTTCACTGACTAAACAACGAAGAAAACATATTTAGCTAACATAAAAAAAACCATCGAATATGAGTAACTGAAATCACAATCAATTCCATTCGGCAAGATGCCATGAAATTATATTAGTTGTCATGGACCGAAATGTGGGAAGAGGTTGGGCATGCATTGAGCTGTGTTTAATGGGGTCCTCAAAGGTAGTCAGTATAAAATCTTGTTTTAACCATACATTTTAATATTATGAAAGGACACAAAATACTAAAACAAATATACTTTTAAATTTATTTTCGGAAAACCACGATGGTTAATATTCCGTTGACCCCTGGACACAGACAATGGCTAAACCATTTACCATTGCACATACACTGTTCTTTGATAAATTAAATTAATAATTACATCAACAATAAGAACTGGAAATAATGTATTATTTTTACACATCATTTATATTATATTATAGACAGTTTATAAAATATTTGATCATTTAATCCTTTTGGTTTCGCCAAACAACCGAGATTTCTTAATAAACCATATTATTGAATAACTAAATAAATGGATTATAACAGATGCTTAAAACGTGTATTGAATGCAGTCTATGCTTAGGCGTTCCTCAAGGTTCGTCTGAGGAGCCCAACGACCTTGCTATTTATAAGTAACAACATTATAGATAATTGTTCTAGTCTATGTTGTGTCTGTACACATAAGTAAAGCAAGTATGTAAATATTATGTTTCATTCTTTATATTACTGCTTAAAATATGCTATCAGGATTTATAAACTATTACATCATGTGGTCGAAATTCAATAAATTTTGATCGTAAAGTGATGAAATTCAACTTGTTTATCACGTAATAATTGGAATTTACTATACATCCTTAATTCGTATCTTGACAATAAGAAGAAAAGAGTGGGAAAAGGCAAAGAGGAAGATTGATGGAATTAATAATCAATATTTAGTAAATGTGTGAAATTCCTTAGAAGTAAAAAATTCAACTATTAAACGGTAGAGTAATTTAACAAATAAATATTTTGGTGCTTTTTGTATGCGAAAATCATGTGCGTAGAAAACTATAATTCCATGACATACAAAAATATATTTTTGTATTCATGGAAATAAAAACCAACTGCATAGTTTTAGCTTATAGTCCGCTGTGCATAGAATAGTTTATAACACAGCGGATTCGGATATTTAGTTTAGAAACACAGTGTTAAGTTAGGCGTAGTTATTTTATTTTATATAAACATAATTGCATTAGCAACCAACTAACATAAGTATAGAGAAAGTATAATGCTCGCAAACAAACCGATGTTGAGATTTTTGTGGAAATATCCGTTTTGGGACCATCTGAGCCCAAAAAAAGTGGTTTTTACAAAATGTCTGTCTGTATTATATTTACATAAAGTTAGAAAGAAAACTATTCGATCGATTTCGAGCAAATGTGCACCAAACATGTCAATTAGGCCTGTATAGATGCACCAAAAAAGGTTTCGAAAAACAAACCCCTTTAAACCCTAAAAAATCAGTTATTATTTTTTTATAAATAATGGCTCTAACGATTTTAATAAAATCTGGCTTATTTGTAGCCCTTAATTTACCCTACCATATGCAAACCACAGCATCTTTCGAAAAATTCTCGTTTAGCTAATAATAATAATATGTATTAGTTACTCTTCTACTTTAATACAATTATGAAGTCACAGTGAATCTGTTTAATAATTTTAAATATGTTTCTGAGAAAGTATGTGCCAGTTTCTGGTACCGTTTATTAATTGTTTTAACGGCAATTTAACACATCATTTTTGGTTTCTGCACATCTAGCCTATGGCACAGTACTTTTCGAATGATATAAACTTCACTCCAAACTTTATTCCTTTTATAGCAAATAATAAAAAATGTACTACACTTTTCGATGTTCACGTATTAACATAATGATAACTCTTTTATTTTTTTAATATAGAACAAGTAACAGACTGGTTTTACAATTAACTCTGTTAAATAACTTGATGTACAGTAATTGTTCGCTCCATTCATTGCCCTCCGTATTTCAGTTCTAGCTTTCGTTCCTTAATTTTGTATTGCTTTTTCAGCCCATCTACTCTTATGGTTAACATGTGTCTACTATTTAACACTTTCAATTGGTAACAAATTATTCTCGTTTCAACTTATTTTAACTATAATAATCTCTAACATTAAACAAACATATCTTAGAACAACACCAATTAATTTTTAATTAAACTGTATGTACATTCGTTCTAACGTTTTCGTCTACTGATATTTTTAATACTACTGGAGCTAAGCAAATACTGATATTCATGTTTTGATTGCATAATATCTATTTAAACTGATGAATAAACCAATGACGGCAGTGTAGGTTATTATGCCAGGCAGCCTACGAGTCCATTGATATGAGTTCTTGGCTCTTGCCTACATCTTGCAGTGTGGGACGGACCACTCCTCTACACCTGCATTAGCTGGCCATCCAGGATTAAACAAATCCCCTGGTTTGGTCCAGTAGATAATCCAATTAAAGAGTTTACTGATATAGTTACTATTCCTGTCCTTATTAAGATGATGTTCCATCGACAGAAATCTCGGGGTCCGTGAGAAATACATATTTTGGGAAACCCTTCAAAGTTGATCTCCAATTAATGTTTCCTGTCCTTTCATAAAACGTATGTCTTGGATGCTTTTTTTTAACCAAGGCAAAACTGATTATTTTATAGGCCTAAATGGGAAAACATTTATAAATTTGGACAAAACTCACTCCATACGAGGTTTTTTTTCGGGCCAGTGATAGAACTATGCTCAGAGGGTTTTCGAATTGGGGCAACGCTTAATTTTACCCAACATTAATTTCGTTTATATATTTTTATTTGCAGTTGAAGTCGATGGTACTACTCTACGACCCACCTGCCTAATCAAAGCGTTATTGGTATTAGTTGAGTGTTTGAATTTTCATATCTAGGTCTAATATATTTTTTGTTAGTTTTTCATGATCTTCAGTACCTAGTTTATTTTATAATATTTTTGTTTAATATAAACCAAGATATCTAGATTTACGTTTTAATAAATAAATAATGTATAAGAACAGTTTAAATGTAAAAAAATCAAAAGAAAACAGAATAAACATGGGTGCATGATAATACTATGTAGGCTACAAATAAAGTTCTGAAATATTTCAAAGTGAAAGTGATTTTTAAAAACGTTTTGCAATTCTAAATAAATGAATTTAAGTAATCAAACAAAATTACATGAACTGCACAACATGAGTTGTAAGTCTGACCCAGTAACTGCGATTGGCTATGGACATAATAAACTCATAATATGGTTAAAGTTAGCGTAATTAATTGTTTGAAGATATTCTCCATGGGGCCCGGGACAAAATGTGGACTTGTCGATGGCTCTGTTTCTACACAAGACTACTATTTACACGTTAAGGTTGAATTTAGTGTTCCCTCTTATTTATATTATTGTACTAGCTGACCCGTACGGCATTGCCCGTGGTGGTTTGTATTTTCAGTCTTTTTAACGTAATTGTATTCTTTTTAAGTGTTCAGTCAGTGAGTGGTATTTGGCTTTTATATATATAGATCTTAAATAATAAAAGCACTATTGTTATAATAATAAAAGATCTGAAATTATGATTTTAGTAACTTTGATCCCCCCAAACCCCTCCTAAAATGTCGAAATTTTTCATACCCTTTCTTAGTGAGCACCTATGGCCCTAGAGGAAGCTACATACCAAATTTTATTCCAATCCATTCGGTATTTTTGAATAAATCGTTTTTTAACAACTTTGATCCCCCCAAACCCCCCTAAAATTTCGAATTTTTTCAAACCCATTCATAGTGTATGCCCCTAGAGGAAGCTACATACCAAATTTCATTCCAATCCATTCGGTAGTTTTGAAGAAATCGTTTTTTAACAACTTTGATCCCCCCAAACCCCCCTATGGCCCTAGAGGAAGCTACATACCAAATTTCATTCCAATCCATTTGGTAGTTTAGAAGAAGTCGTTTTTTAATAACTTTGATCCCCCCCCCCCCCAACCTCCCCCTAAAATTTCGAATTTATTCAAACCCTTTCTTAGTGAGCACCCCTAGAGGAAGCTGCATACCAAATTTAACTTCAATCCGTTCGGTAGTTTTTGAGAAATCGTGATGAGTGAGTCAGTGAGTCAGTGGGTTTTGGCTTTTATATATATATAGATATTATTATATATTATATATTATTGTAAGGTCATTAATTTTTTTATTAACTTACAATGTAATTAAAATCGGTTAAAACGTTAAGTTATTATGTTATTAAGAGGATAACTTGCTTTTATACATCATAATATTATGATAATTAACTTGATGGTAAATAATAAATATTAATACAATTTTCAATTCTGTATTATTATTAAATCTGGCCATCGAATATGGCGAATATTATAAATTAGTAATTATGATGTGCAAACTGGGTGCAAATGCAACTCTATATAGTTTATGTCTCCTCTGTCTAAACGGTGCAATTCTAATCCCTTTATAAGCACATTTGTTTGGTCAAATCCGTGTATAAGTTTCAGCTGATTATAAATTTGTAAAACACAATTATTCAATAACTATCAATTCTAAATAGATAGGTTGGATAAAATATCAAAGAATAAAAAAACTCTCAAAATGAAGTTACTAGTATCTCAATTCGCAGATAAAATTTCCAAAATGCCAAAAATAGTCTGTCCAGTTTAGCTGTATTTTAATAATGTGAAGTATTGAGTTCACAATCAATCACAGTTCCTTGTATGGGAGTTATCTTTTAAAATGTTAAATTACCTAACCTTCCCGGCGTTAAACTGTTACACTAGTTTCATAATGTCCGAAATGAATCTTTTAAATTAGTTTACATAAAACCTAAACGTTTCGAGTTTTTATTTCAAACTGTTGAACGAGTTTAAGGTCCCACGACTATTTGAACACCCTGTACTGTGCGAATCACATTCCGATGTGGGTCTGGAGGCATGTGCAAAAAAATCCAAAAGTGTCCAGTTTTGTGGAATGATCCGAGACAGACAAAGTGTGGGCTTTGGGCGACAGTGTGGGATAGTTGAAGCTATCCTCGGTCAACTTTAGAATTGTTTGAATTTTGTTTCTGTTAACTAACTAACAAAGTATTATTTTACAACTTAGAAACCATAGAAATTACCGTCCATTACCGTTATAGAGATATTACCAATACAGATATTGCAAAATTGTGGCTTATGTATTCAGAAATTAAATAATCATAAGATAACACTAGATTTATATATAACAAGAGACACATAAGAGATAAATAGCATCTATAACTCTAAAATTAATACAAAACACGCTAATCTTATCTTCTAAAGCGAGAGATAATTGTCTGTCTGCTAAATGGATCTGGAATCTCCGTCTAAGGATTTTTGATTTTTTGATTTTATATGGGGCTTTTGGCCACGAGAAATCGATTGGAAATGGTCACCAGTCTGGGAAAATTCGTTTTCTACGTCTTTTTATTAAATTAAAAAGTGAAATTTGTCCATATTAAACAATACAAAGCACAGCTGATGCAAATTTTTTCAATGCCATTACAATAATCATCTGTTTTCTTTTAAACTGTATTTTATTAGAGGTAAGCCTAATGTTGTATCTATTTATAGTTACCATGGCAACGAATACTTCTGCTAAATAAACATACCCTTTATTTAGTTGTTTAATGTTATAGGCCTAACCTAAACAATGTTCACGGAAATTTGCAATAATAGTTATTGACGTGAGCGAACTAGGCCCTGCTTATAATCGAGCTTTAGCTCGGTCTCCTGGTACTTATACTTAAAAGAGAACAATTGTACATCACATAATATAAGTGTTTACTTTTATACTCGCAATTAAAAGGAATATGTTATATGTTAATATGAATATGTTAAAGATTAACTTTTTAACAGATGATAAGGCCACCTCCCCTGTGACTAATAAGTAACAATTTTATGTTTATGATCAAAATGTTAAAACTATTTTCTACGATTGTTTGAAAAGTGATCTTATTAAGTTCTGGGTTTGCTTCAAATTTCTAAACGGTTACAATTAAATTATTTAGTAGGCCTAAACTAGGATTCACATATAAGTAAGTAAATAATTCGACCACGCAGCTGAACCGCTGACGTGAGTTGAGCGAATTTCCCAAATTAAGTTTATATGTTTTATGGTTTGAACAAACTATTTGGGAAATTCGCTGAATAGCTGAATTTGTGTACGAAATATGTAGAATTTGTTTGTAACTCAGTCTCCAGCCCCGAGACACGTGCTGCTTCGTTCTTACGCAGCGGAAAAAACTCGCAGCTTCGCAACTCGGATCGGAAGTTGCCCACGGTAAAACCACCACGTGGGGGAACCAAGCGATTTATAAGGTCGTGTAAAAAAACAAAATGTGCAGAATAATATCATACATTTATTTTGTTATATAAAACTCTGAAAAAGTTTCATTCTTATATGAAAAACCTCAAAAAAATAGTTACTTCCGGTCAAAAAACGTGCTTCCAGTTGTTGGTCTTTTTGGCTAGCGAACTCGTCCGAGCGAGCTGGACACTTATTGGTCCAACATGTGTACAAATATTTCGACCAAATCGGACTTAAAATGCGGCCGCTAGAGTGCGAACACATATATAATAATATGTAATTTTTAATGGCACCCCAAAACGTGCTCCCGA
This sequence comes from Philaenus spumarius, assembly GCA_018207615.1. Lineage (NCBI taxonomy): Eukaryota > Metazoa > Arthropoda > Insecta > Hemiptera > Aphrophoridae > Philaenus > Philaenus spumarius. Next base: position 61,995 of record JAGFPH010001847.1, read on the forward strand.
CCTTAGGTATTACCATAAGGGTCTCTGCAAGAAAATTCGCTAATAATTGGGATTTTTTCGCTTTTTTCTTAAGTTTTTTATTTGTGCACTAAATATTTTTTACAAACTCATAAAGCTTAAAAACTGCTTGATGTACCATTTATGTAAGTTCTCATAAATGTATACTACCCCTAATAAATGTCACAAATGTCGGGTTTTACACAAACTAACACAACGTTAAGGGTCTTCTATACCTTGCGTAAAACAGCAAAAATATGCACTTCGTATTACCGTGTTTCGGACGCCGTTTTTCAACCTAAAAAGTTGTGAAACATCTTAAATTGTTCTTAAAGGCTTTGTGCTTTTGTCTTATATCTCATAATTGAAAGAAATCGTCGGCAACTCCTTTTAATCAACAGTTTTAAATGAGTAAAAATTGATTATTTTTAATGCATTTTTTGGGAGTTTTAAGCAATAATTTCCATATTTTAAGCTAACACGTAAAAAATATAAAGCCTTCTTTATAACTTAAAGTAGTTTCCCAGATTATTAATTTATAAATAGAATCCGAAACATGGTAATACGAATGCATGTTTCAACGATTTTGCAGCTTGAGTCAGGCCTTTTGCATTGGAATCATACTGTACACTCGGGAGTTTTCTTCAAGGAAAAGAAGAGCCTTAATTATTCAAATCTTCGAAAACACCTTGGGAGCCGAGTTTGAATAATTTGTGTTTAATGCCCACTTCTTACTTTCTTAGTAGGTTATAAATGGATGCACCATTTTACATTGTGTATTTACTTATAATGCAGGAGGAGTCGTGTGTAATTAAAACAAGTGAATGCGAGAATCTTTATACAGGGTGTTCCATAAGTAAACAGCCAAACTTCTGGAAATGTTTCTACGGGTCAAAACAAAGAGAATTTTTTCCAAAAACGCTTCGTTTTCTAGATATCCGCCGTTTAGTTTTTTTTTTTTACAAAATAGCTCATATCTAGAGAAATGTTTGACTGATTGAGTTCAAAGTTGGCATGAAGTTTAACCTAATAATGATTTATCTCGAGAAAAATAAGCGATTATATCAAACCACGCGTTTCAAAATGGCGGCCGTTTGAACATTTCAAACCTAAATTACTTTAAAACAGTGCATTTTTACAAAAAATGTCAAGACACCTGTTTTGTTGCCCTTTTGATTTCCTATCAGATAATCTAACTGTCAAAACAAAAGGGTGAAGGGTGATTTTTAAAAGAGGACCCTTTATTAGAAAAATGTATATAGAGTCAAAAACTAACGATAGTTTTAACTAGTCCCCTATATTATATTTAAGTAAAATAATACATATTACTTAATTGTTTAATCTTCTGGAGGCCAGTACAATTTCATGTCCCGTCATATTGCTTCATACAAATTTTCGTTGTTGTTCCTGTGGCACCATAGTATATAAATTCACAGAGCTATGAATCCAAGTAACATCAATTAAGTTATTTTATAGTAATAACAGAAATGTAAGAATTAGAAAAAAGCCTGACGTTCTAACTTATAGTCTTAAGGCACACAATGTTTACCTGCATTCAACATTTATGGCGATCCTCTTCTAAAAAAAACCCCCTAGTTACGTTATGGATAACAGCGACCTTACCCACCATATTGTTGTGTTTACTGTGTTGGTATAGGATGCCGGCTTGCACAAACTAATTATTAGACATATCTTAACTATTATCCTTCATCCGATTGTTTTGAAAGTCACGCCATCCGATAGGAAATCAAAAGGACAACAAAAAAGGTGCCTTGACATTTTTTTGTTAAAATGTACGGTTTTAAGTAATTTAGGTTTAAAGTTTTCAAACAGCCGCCATTTTTAAACGAATTTTTAAAGAATCGCTTACTTTACTTGAGATACGTCATTATTAAGTTAAACTTTATGCCAAGTTTGAACTCAATCTGTCAAACATTTCTCTAGATATGAACTATTTTGTAAAAAAACAAAATGGCTGATATCTGGAAAACTAAGCGTTGTTTTGGAAAAAAATTTATTTTTGATTTTCTACTTATTTTGACCTTAGAACCATTTTCTGAAGTATGGCAAATTACTTATGGGACACCATATATAAAACGTTTTAACCTCCAAGAAACAAGGAAAATAGCACAGAGTATATTCGTAGGTGTACATGAAATTAATAAACGGTACCAGGAACTGGCACATACTTTCTCACAAACATATTTAAATTATTAAACAGATTCACGGTGACTTGTAGGGTGGGGTAGGAGAGGTGATTTTGTATTAAAGTTGTTTTCCCATAAAAATCCACAAATTAACGGAAAACCAACTTTTTTCAAAAACGGCTGGAACGATTTTGATTAAAATTTTACAGTTTATAGTACTTTAGGTCCCTAATAAACTATAAAATTTTAATCAAAATCGTTAGAGCCGTTTTTGAGAAAAGTAGATTTTTCCGTTATTTTAAGGGTTTTTATGGGAAAATTACCCTTAAAAATAAAAAATTCACAAAAATGAAAAAAAAACGCCTGGAGATACCGTGGATTAGTACCTCCATACCAAATTTCATCAAAATCGGACGACTGGTTTAGGCTCTAGGTCTGATAACATCCACACAGACACACAGACACACATACAGACACACACACAGACATCACTCCGAAAACCACTTTTTCAGGTTCAGGGGGGCCCAAAACGGATATTTCCACCAAAAACTCAAACTCGAAAATTTTGACGAATACAATACTTTTTCCATATACTATGGTATAGGGGGAGAAAGTAAAAGGTGCCTTGACATTTTTTGTTAAAATGTACGGTTTTAAGTAATTTAGGTTTGAAGTTTTGAAACAGCCGCCATTTTTAAACGAATTTTTAAAGAATCGCTTATTTTCATGAGATACGTCATTATTAAGTTAAACTTTATGCCAAGTTTGAACTCAATCTGTCAAACATTTCTCTAGATATGAATTATTTTGTAAAAAAACACAAAATGGCTGATATCTGGAAAACTAAGCGTTTTTTGGAAAAAAAATTATTTTTGATTTTCTACTTATTTTGACCTTAGAACCATTTTCTGAAGTTTGGCAAATTACTTATGAGACACCATATATAAAACGTTTCAACCTCCAAGAAACAAGGAAAATAGCACAGAGTATATTCGTAGGTGTACATGAAATTAAAAATCTATGTGTTTGGTAAATCTCAGTAATTTGTATCCTTTAGACATTGATTACGTCCAACAAAAGATCAATAGTATTCCTCGTGTGGTACAATAATACGGGACTGTATTTCCAAGTTCTTGGTTCATTCATGTACAATCAAGGTTATTTTACTAACAGACAACCTTCACCATGATAAACCCGTAACACCCAGCACACGTAGCAATGAATGAATACTTTGTGCCCCCATCGAGAGGTCACTTAGCCCGGCACTATGCCAAGTGATATCCTATCTCACCACCTCAAAGAAGTACTTTGCTCTACACTCTCGCTTCACAGGCACTTATGTTCATCCTAAATCAATGTGTTTTGCGTTTTATTGGTTGATATAAAGCTGGTTTAAGCAAGTTGTACATCTATACGCATTTAGGATAAACGACGTTTTACCATACAATGTCATCAAATTGTACAATTGAAAAATACACAGCACAAAGTCAAAATATTAAATGAGAAAAGATAATGCTAGTTTTTAAATAATTCGACCACGCAGCTCAACCACTGACGTGAGTTGAGCAAATTTCCAAAATTGTGTTTATATGCCTATGTTTTAGGGTTTTAACAAACAATTTGGGAAATAGGTCTACTCACGAAGACGTACACGCTGTCTGTGTGTACGCAATATATTAGTAGAATTTGTTTCCTCCTAGTGGCCTCGCGAGTTTGTATATGAATTTTAATAACCCCCCAAAACGTGTTCTGGGGGCCATGATCGGTGTTCATTTGCTACTCCCGACCTTGGGTCTCACCATAAGGGCCACTGCAATAGCTCATTTTTCCTATGTAAATTCGCTAATAACTAATGTATTTAAAGAAAACGTTTAATTTATCATTGAGGGAATTTCAATTTGAAAAACATTTAACTGACAATCAAACTATTAAAAATATACTTTTAATACTTATCAGGTGAATTTAAGCGATTAAATTTGTTTGATCCTGTGTAAGAGGTTAAACTATTTTTTAATATACTGAGATTAAATAACAATATAAAGTATGTTTGTTTAAATTGAAATAATTATAAAATTTATTTCAAATGTTATTGCACTACATTGAAAATATAAAACCTAATTATAAACACTGTAGCTAAAAGATAGATAAATTAATTATTTGTAATTTGAAATGCTAATTATTATTGATAAATTAGCGGTCATTCAGGCAAGTGGATAATTAATTCAGATTTTAACTTAAATTGTAAATAATATTTCAAACTTCAAATACATCTTAAATTTAAAACAAAATATTTTCTGACATTTTTAAAAAAATCCTTGTGCCTTTTTTTTATTTTTAACGATTTAAATAATCTAAAACATTTTCACTCTGCACACGAAATGTGCTTTCTACTTTTATTTAGGCTATTAATTTTGCGACATTTTTATGTAGTACGTGTTTTGCGACAAAAATGTACACATAATTATAAAAATGTGGAAACAGGCACAAAAGATAAAATTTGTTACTACATTAACTTAACTTTCTTAGACTGTGTTAATTTCATCCGAGGAAAACCAGTGGATATAGAATTCGCAGTATTTTACTTTCAAAATTTTCATTGATGCAATTATGTATCCTGACTCGTTCCTAGCTCTTATCGCGTTCACTATCACTATCACATTGTATTAACACATAAGTAGTGATTATTTTCAAAGAACAACTCATAACTCATAACTTACAACTTATAACACCTTATGAGCAAGGTGGTGCTCATACTTCTTGAGGATGAGCGACGAAACAGTTCTACTCAGCTATTTATACTTCGAATTTTGGAGTTAAATAATTGTAATTTGAGAGAAGTTGTTCGTATCTAAATTATATTAAATTATATAGATTTAAAACATGGTAAATTAACACTTTGTCTCATAGGTTTGTGCTTAATCACAAGACGAAAAACATGGTGTTGAGTTGAATTTCTTAAAAACAAAAAACATCCGAATAACTTGTATCACTTAAGGCGATCCGCCACCAAAAATCAGCATTTTTTTGAATTTTTTGACAATTTTTTGTTATACATTTTTTGTATACTCCATGCTTTTCTGAATATGTGTGCAAATTTTTAGGCCTTTGTGATAATTTTTTCATACTAAATTAAATTAAATAAAACGGTTGTGCAATTCGTGATTTTGCGAATTTTTATTTTATTATTACTTATTAATTATTATTTTAAGATTTCCCTTCATTAAAGTGTGGATTAATAGGTAAGAAATATATATGGTAAAAATGTCACTAGCTTATCTCTAGTAGTTCCTGAGAAAACTGTGTACCAAGTTTGACAAACACAAATTTCGGGAAATCTCATTTAAGGGGACTGCATCATAAACATCTCACACATACAATTCAAACAGATTCAAACTTAAGAACAACCAAGCAAACTTCCCATAACCACTCCTAGATGGCGCTGATGAAGGTACATTTTTGTTATAACCGCTCCTAGATGGAGCTGATAAACTATCTTTTACTTTACACGGAATATTTATACCGATAGTAAAGTAACTGAAGTTTTGTTCATTTGTCAGTTTTCTTTCATGAAGCCGTAGTCTAGTGGATAACGAGGCTTCTTGCTGATCACAAGATGCCGAGTTCGAATCTAGGCTAGGGAGACCAGATATGTAATCATATCTGTGGTAGGAGGGCGGAAGTAAAGAAAACGGTGGTTGGCTCGCTTCCAAGCTGACGGGATATGACTAGATATCTGGCCTCCGGCTGGGGCTGTTTATCGTAATTTTACTAAAGTAATTATGTATGTATATTATACATTTACTAAAAAAAAACCAGGAAAACTTTGATTTATTGAAATTTTTACACCGTCATTTAACCATATTAATTCCATGGAACAATTTTTTTAAAGTATAACCTTATAACTTTTTTTCTATAAACAGCACATGGTTTTACATACATAAAAAGTTTCTTTATATTATAGGCTACAAAATATTAAAATATCATTCAAATTGGTTAATAAACAAAAAAGTTATAAAAAATTCAAAATCGACAAAAAAATTCAAAATTTTTATATTAAAAATACATAAAAGAGCTGGGAAAAAATTTTCACCCCAAATCATTCTTTTTAGTTGCACTACACAGTAAAAAAATTATTTCAAAGGTTAATTCCTAAAAATACAGAAAACGTATGAGTAAGGTGGCGGATCGCCTTAAGCTATCTACTGGAATCTAAATTCGTGTTTTCTGCAAAATTAACTTACAGATTCTAAGGGGCAAATGCACCCACTGAAAAAGTCACTATCGACAAAAACTGGTCCTACTACTAGTGTGGATTGGAGTTTTGCTTGTAAATCTTATGCCAATAAGTGTAACGGCTCCATTTTGTGTGTGGGGTAAACCTTTTGATGTCTGATTTGCGGCATTGTGTTCTTCTATTAAATATACCTTTAATTGTATGTACAACTCGACCTAAGCTCCTATTTAGGATTTTCTCCGACTCCCTGCGAGTAGCCCCCATAAGATGATATAAAATTTATAATTGCTTCAAAAATGTGTTTTGTAGAGAACCGATGCACCAGGTTTTGTTGCCCAATCTGCAATGGTTACGAAAATATAACACCATTCACATACTCTCTTGGATACAAACATTTTCTCAAACTACCTCTTTAATCAAAGTAGAAGAATGGAGAGAGATAAGAAAGCACAATAAGTATATTGCTACGGGATCTAACAGTATTAGCCCAGTCGGTATAGGTTACAACTACCAGTAATTTGCAATACGGC
>JAGFPH010001847.1:76232-94450 GCA_018207615.1 Philaenus spumarius
CGTTTCAATAAGTTTAAATAAATAATCCGTGTAAGTCACAGATGCAATACATCTATGATTGTGGCACCGACTGATTTCGGTCAACTTCGGTATGATAACTTTCAATAAGTTTAAATAAATAGTCCGTGTAAGCCACAGATGCAACACATCTATTATTGTGGCACCGACTGATTTCGGTCAACTTCGGTAAGATAATGTTTCAATAAGTTTAAATAATCCATGTAAGTCACAGATGTAATATATCTATTATTGTAGTAACATTATGCGTGGTTATATTTAGGTCTATCACATTTAGTAAAACTGATAAAGAACAAAAAAGTCAATAACTAATTATCTAGCATTTATAATCCGGACAACAAATTCGAGAGTTTTATTTTCAAAGCATTCTCGAGGTATTAACATTATTTCGAATTCAGTAACATCTATTACATGATAATGAAAAGATTCATATCAAACTTCTTCTGGTATTTAAAGTAATATTTGCTCATGAAACACAGCAATTACTTATAACAAACCTGTCAAGTTTCAGAGACTTTTTAAGATACGAGTCCTTATACGAAACAAATTTAAGAAAACGTGAACTTTGAATTTCATCACATTGAAGTTAAGGGCTATCCTCCTAGTGCATGACAAATTGGCAGATTATTGTTGTGCCTCGAAAGCAAATTACTTGGGTTAAGACCATGCCTCGGCGGGAACTTCACATCAATGTCTGCTAAGATTTACAACTGACCAGTCTCAGGATTACAATTTGCATTGGTTCTTTACAACCCGCTCCTCCTACTTTAATAGCAAAATATCTCGTAAAGTCTACAGAAGTAAAATCTTAAATATTACAAGTTTCACAATCTGTCTTGGATGTTTTCGCTTTCATACAACTACTTACACGCAGATACATGGGTGTTTAAATTTACTAGATTTCCATACATCTAAGGGTACATTTGTATAAGTGGATGAAAATTATTTGTTCGAGTACTTTCTAAGCATACAATTTTCTATCCCTCTCTGATGTATTTCGGATGGATCAATTTTGATAAAACATCTGCATAGATTTATAGGAAAATAATGATTAGTGAAAATGATAAGTTTTAAGATTAAAGAGAATTATACAGGGTGATTCAGAACTACGTGATTCATTCTATAGCTAAAAATATGGAAAAATGTTCATATAAACATAGGCCCAAAAACACTTCGTTTAGCAGATATCCACCATTTATTTTTTACAAAATAATTCATATCTAGAGAAATGTTTGACTGATTGAGTTCAAACGTGGCATGTAGTTTAACCTAACAATGATCTACCACAAGAAACATAAGCGATTATATCAAATCATGCGTTTCAAAATGGCGGCTGTTTGAAAATGTCAAACCTAAATTACTCAAAAACCGTACATTTTAACAAAAAATGTCAAGACACCTTTTTTTAGCAATTTTGTTTCCCTATTGGTAGGTGTAGTTGTCAAAACCATCGGATGAAGTTAAGTTATGTGTAATAATTGGTTTGGTCTACCCGGCATCCAATACCAACACAGTAAACACAAAAATATTGTATGTAACACAAATGCTGTTATTATCTTTAACTTAACAATTATCCTTCATCTGATTGTTATGACAGTTACGCCATCCGATAGGGAATCATGAGGGCTACAAAAAAGGTGTCGACATTTTTTGTTAAAATGTATGATTTTTGAGTAAAGCAGGTTTGAAATTTTCAATCAACCACGATTTTGAAACGCATGATTGGATATAATTTTCTTATTTTTCTTGAGATACTCCATTGTTAGGTTAAACTTCATGAAAAGTTTGAACTTAATCAGTCAGACATTTCTCTAGATATTCATTATTTTGTAAACAAAATGGCGGATATCTGGGAAACGAAGCGTTTTCGGGCCTATGCTTATATAGTTCTAAATCATTCAGTATATTTAATCTTCCGTCTACAAATTAATGCGTAGGCCTACTCCATTTACTCAGAGGTGCGTGTGCGTCTCAGTGCCGTATTGGATCAGTGTTTACGTATCAGTGAAAAACAATAGAGGGGTTTCCCTTCAACAAGTCCGGCGCATTTGCATATCTGTGTTGTCTGTGCTGCTTCAGTATCCCTGCAGTGGTTTATAAATTTCAAGGACGTGGATTTTTGTTTGTTTACAATAAACAAAGAACAACTCGTTGAATGTGTCAGGAAATATCTAATTGTATACGATATATGTAATCACAAATACATGGGTATTTTATTATAAAATAATATCCGGAGCAAGATAGGAGAGGAAATGAAAAATGATGTTAATATAAGTAACCATCTATTATTTAACTATCTAAATGATCAGCTTTAAGGATTAAGATTAAAAATCGTTTAAACACTTTTTATTTACTTCATTTTTGAAAGCCTAAAAACAAGTTAGGCCTATAAACATAACCTAACAACCTAGCTAGGTCTAAATTATTTATATTTTAATAGAATCATAAAAGTGTGATTATACCGTTAATTTACAAATGACCTACATTTTGCTAAAGTGAACAATAATATAGTTTTGCCTAAATCATAGATCCTAATGGGAGCGATACCGCCCCCCCTCCCCCAGTGGTAGATGGAGCCTTCCATGAGGACGGTAGCTGATCCAGAAGCAAATAGGGGGCATTGAGGCTGTCAATAGTGGTGGTCAAATAAATAAATAAAATAAAAATATTTATTTATATTTAATATTGTTTTATAATTATTTATTTTTTAATATAATAAAATACTTAGAAAATACAAGTACTCGTGAATAAATATTTTATCTAGCTATGTAAATTATTTTATTGTTAACAAGTACATAAGGATTTTAACTCTACTAGTGGCAAATTGTACATTTGGTTGTCGTTTTATCAATTTCTGCTTTATGATTTTTAATAGATAATAAACAGATAAATCAGGTATAGATAATATGCAATAATATTTTAAAAATATTTTTAGTAGTACAGTGCGAGACAGTGGGCCCACGAGGCATGTGATTTCTTAATAGTAAATTTGTTTGTGTGTTTATTATAATTTATTCTGAATGTTTGTGTGTAAATGTGTATATGATGTGTGACAACGGATTAATTCATCCAACAAATTTTAACTTGAAAATGGCAGAATAAGCCCAAACGGCCATCGTTTGAAGAATTTATACGACAATTGACTATTGACGACGGTAAGTTGTAATTATATTTTAATATTTTAACGTATCATATAAAATTAACTCACGTACCATACAAAATTAACTCCTATGGTTTAGGCTAGGGACTAAGGGGGGCGTTGAAATGTTTGCTCTCTTCTAAAGGGGGCAATGGTCCAGAAAAGGTTGGTAATCTATGGCCTAAATGATAATGAACTGACACGGCACTGATACGTCACGAACCAGTGTAAATGAACCATAGCCCGGCATAAAAGCTTCCATTTACAAATATGTACAGTACTAAATGGCATAACACCTGCTACAAACTGATTGACGTGGTATAAAGGTTTCCTTCTTCTAATTAATACACCTACACCTAATGTATATACGCCTAGTATTTACCGAACTTATTTATTTAATTTTTAGTATTTTTAATCTTCATCATTTGTTTTTAATTTCTACATTAGTTCAAGAAGTCAGACCGAAGGCAATGATGATAACATAACGAAAAGTGCCACTTGAATGAGGTTTGTTTTCAGTTACAAACATAGAACTACTTAAAAGTTGTTTTCAAATTTTGTTCTAATTATGAAAGAAAATCCAGTTCTAAATAGTAAATCAAATTAAAACAATAACCTTACCTTCTCAATATGACCAACGAAAAGTATAAACCAATAATTTAACTTCTAATGAAAAACACTTATTTCCTGACTACTGTTTTGTCTCGTCAAATACTAGCACAAAATGTTGCTCCCAGCACCCCACTAATGTTCCGATGTTCCAATGGTCAGATCAAACCAGTTGTTGTAATGCATGTTATATTCCTAATTGTTCTTGACTTTTTTTCAATAATCTGCCTATAAAGATTATATATTATAAACTATTATATTGGATTGTAAATTCCAAAATGTGTATTATGTATAAACACTTACTTATAAATACTATTAATTAGTTATAACAAAACCAATTGTAATAATAATAACAATCCTACTGTTTGAAAAGAAGCCAATCAAACGAAAAAGTAAACAAGATATATTACTCACATCACGATTCCTCAGAAAAATGATAGAATCAAATGATTTTGTTGATTTTAATTTTAATGTAAGGCACCTTGACTTCAAATAAAACTAAAATTATCAATGAGACTCAGAGATGAAATTGAAGATGACGAAAGAGATTATTGAAACTAAAAACTTCTATTCCTATTGGTAATCCTATTGGTAGTGGCAATGCACCTGACTCCAGTCAATAGAATAGATTTTTGTTGAAACGTTTATCTTATCTTCTAAAGCGAGAGATAATTGTCTGTCTGCTAAATGGATCTGGAATCTCCGTTTAAGAATTTTTGATTTTTTGATTTTATATGGGGCTTTTGGCCACGAGAAATCGATTGGAAATGGTCACCAGTCTGGGAAAATTCGTTTTCTACGTCTTTTTATTAAATTAAAAAGTGAAATTTGTCTATTTTAAACAATACAAAGCACAGCTGATGCAAATGTTTTCAATGTCATTACAATAATCATCTGTTTTCTTTTAAACGAAGCACAGCTGATGCAAATGTTTTCAATGCCATTACAATAATCATCTGTTTTCTTTTAAACTGTATTTTATTAGAGGTAAGCCTAATGTTGTATCTATTTATAGTTACCATGGCAACGAATACTTCTGCTAAATAAACATACCCTTTATTTAGTTGTTTAATGTTATAGGCCTAACCTAAACGATGTTCACGGAAATTTGCAATAATAGTTATTGACGTGAGCGAACTAGGCCCTGCTTATAATCGAGCTTTAGCTCGGTCTCCTGGTACTAAAGTGAAAAACGATACCGATTAGAATGGATAAGTTAAAAATCAACAACATTGTGTCGCCCTGCTCGGGAAACCATGCATAAAATACCAACCTTGTATACAACCTGGTAGGTGGTGCAATAGGCTAACTTGGTATCTACCAACAATATTTTGTATAAATAGTTGTTTTATTGGTACAGTACTAAACATTTTTCCATTCTATGTAAAGTGAGTTATGGTGTTGTTCGTCCCTTTATACAATTTGGTCCGTAAATGAACTCGTTGTGCCCTAACTCCACGCTATATCTAGAAAAGAGTTTGGAAATGCATAAACCAATCTTATATAAATAAAGTTTTCTATAACTTTAAAAGAACGTAGGAAGCGGCGAACCTCGAAAATGGTTGAACTTAAGGAAACAATGCACATTTCCAAACTTGTAGATAATTTATGCGTCCTTAATTTTCTACCACGTTTGATGCATGGGAAGCGTTTTATTTGTGGGGGGGGGGGGGTGTTGTAAAATTATACCTAAATATCTCGATTTGCACTGCTATAAATTTAAGAATTTTGTTATATACTTATTTATAACAAACAATTTTACGTGTATCCGCCTACATTACTTAGGATTTGTAACTTTATTTCTCACCAAATATCCTAATTTGATTGAAGTTCAATCGAAAACAATATAAAAACAGCAAACTAGAATTTTGGAAGTTTTGGAGATTTACGGGTTACTGAACACGAATATGAAGTTAAAAATAAACCAAAGTTGTGTCTATACGACCTAATTCGCAAGTCTACTGTATAAATACGCTTATCGTGTTTTATACACAAAACGCCTATAGTTTGAAAAATATTGGAGATATAGGGCCTAATTTTGAAACTTGGGGTGAATAACTAAAATGCTGTTGTAAAACAAATAACCCATTAACTCTTTTATGATATAAGTTACTGTGATTTACAAAGTGTTGAGTGCTTGCGCACGTACATCGAAACACGAGTCACTTTGATTTGGTTAAGTAAAGCGTTGAATTCCGATTACTAATCCTAGAACCAACTTGGGATAATAAAACTGTAGTAATTATCCAAGTCTGTTTCTTTCTCTCTCACACAGACATAAAAGGAAATGAATATTATTATTAATGAATGGGCTGCGTTTGTTTTTTCTTCAAGGAGTGGCAATCAGACTACTAGCTCGTGTTTTACTCTTATCTCAGTTTCTGTAGCCTGTTGGTTGAAAGATGTGACCTTGGCGGTCCACTATGCGTACGAATGGTTTACACGATATTCTAACTGTAAAGGTATTTAGAAACAGCTAGTGGCATTTAATGGAGTTAAACATAGACGTATATTGTACATGAAATTGCACATTACAAATTTATAAGTTTAGCAAGTTGTCCACAAATTAAACTCAGGTTTAAAATACTGTAAAGATGTAAAATATATTGTTTGTAATGTTCATCTGTTTTATATACATTTGCAAAAAAAATTTTTTTATTTTTCTCAAATCCAATAACCAACACAACAATTTATACCAATGATTTTCATATAAGAATATCATCAAAGTTAAGTTGATAGTACTGTGTTAAATGTATTTTGACTAATTCAATCAAATAGTATATATTTTGATATTTTTAAACTAATTCAAGTTAGTCTAGTTCTGATTCAGATTGTATTAATAACTGCTGTGAAATCAACTGTCCAATGCAATGCACAACATCAGCTAGTTTAATTGATAAAGTAAATTAACTGCTCTTATTACATAAGAGTGTTTCTGCATTTGAAATAAACTTATTTTAAACTAAACCGAATACATTTTCTGACCTATATACCTAGATCCTGACGCCGCAGTAGGGCCAGGTTTTTTGCGTGAATGGCATGATTATTTTATATAATGGAGCGATATAAATCCTAACCTAAAAACACCGTCGGTTGATAACATAAATTAACCGATTCTAAATTGAAAATTAGGTTGATACGGTAATAGATTTAAATTATCTCAAAAAATGTTTGTTGTTTTCGTTTAGGCCTAACCTAAATTTTTTTTTTTTTTTTTTTTTTTTTTTGCTTTCCATGCCACTTTGGGCCTTTCGGCTAACGAGCATGTTTTTTTGGGTTTTTAATATTTTATGGTCCCCCGCGGGATTTGAACCCGGGACGTCTTGCTTATGAGGCAAGTACCATAGCCGTTGAGCTATGACAGAGGACCCGGCCTAACCTAAAATTGCGTTAAACTTTTGATCCAAATCAGCTGTTTTCATAATATGTAACAACATATGTTTGAATTATAATACAGTAAGCCTTTTTCGTTGATTTTTGTTTGTGTTTGCTTGAATAATTTACTGATTCTAAATTTATTAAGTTGGTTGCTATGGTAAATTAATGTAAATGTATTCTACAAACATGTGTTAAGCTTTTGATCCGAATCAGCTGTTATAGGGCTGGGAGTGAACTCCCCTATTTTCACAATGTTTACGTATTAAAATCAAAATTTTGAAAAATATTTTCTTATTGTGCGTCTATGACCATAAAAATAAGCCTTTAAGTTTGCGTATTTATATCTTAAGTAGTTTTTGCTCCCTACGTTGATTCTGTCAGTACGGACAAAGCCTCTTATGGGTCTATACTTAGACTAACACGACTTAATCCACAAAAAAAAAAAAAAAAAAAAAAAATTTTATGAAATGAATATCGGGTACAATAATTGTTTTTTCAATACGACAGATGTTTTTTAAGATCTGAGTTTCCTGGTCCAAAAATCTGCCGCTTAGTAAGTTTCGTCCGACTCTACCAATGTTTTAATTTCTCCTTCCGTCCACATATATGTTAAAAATGTTATGTCTGTTCGTACCTTCTAACTCAAGTAATTGGTTTTTAATTGGCCCATTTTACCCGTAGGTACAAGTAATCGAAATAGTTATTCGTTTTCTAATATAACTTAAGAATAATATGTACAAAATTTCAGCTTTCTAGCTCTATAGATATTATTAAAAATTATGTTTCATATAGAGAGGTAATAGCATTTTACCGTAAGTAAATTAGTCGCAGGTTACAAAAATGCGTTTGGTTTATTTTGTTCTTAGTACCATTTAAGAAATAAGTGTAATGCATTTTAGATATCTAGCTTAAAGAAAAGTATAACAATTAATATTTATTGTTTTATGGGTATTTTTTTAACTTTTCATTTCTTTAGAAGCATGTAATCAAAATGCTTATTACTGTTCATATTTACCACTCATGAAACAAAGGTGTCAATCAACAGCTATTTAGCTTCATGGGAAGTATAACAAATTTTATTTTTTTATTATTATTTTTTTATTCCCTAATATATATAAACACATACAAAATAATAAAATAAGAACATGACTTAAACATAACATAAAATAAAATAACTACCTGTAATATAACATAAAACTTAACTTATAAAAAATTAACAGAGAATAGTTTCCATACGGGGAATAAAATATTTTGCAACCTCTAGGGCAAGCAAGCCCGTTTTGAGGCTGCAGAAGTAGATGCTAATTTATTTATAGCAAAAAGAAAAAAGTAAGAAAAAAGTGTTCTGGGAGCAGTTAAATTTACAATAAAAAATAAATAAATAATAAATTATGGGGAAAACATACAAAAGCGGGAGATTTTTTTAGACAAATAAGAAATTAAACAAACATAACAACACTAACTAAAGGTTTAACAGCACTTATGTAAAAATTTTATATACGATTGTAAAAGGTTTGTTATTTCTATTGTAGATGGGATGTTACCTCCAGTTCACCCATTAGACGCAACTATTTAAGTTCGTGTTGTATATTTCTTTCCTATACAACACTTAAATATCAATAAGTGCAAATTTCATGGTAGTAAGTTAGCAGAATCTATATTTATTGTTTTAGGAGGGGGGGATTCCATTTTAACCCCTTAGCAGCAAGCGACAAAATGCGTATTTGGTTTACTTTTTCTGTGTATCTTGTAAGAAATAAATGTACACATTTCGGCTCTTTTGCTTTACGAAAAGTATAAAAATTAATTTCTACTAACTTTTCACCCCTTAGCAGCACGCGACAAAAAGCAAACCGGTTTAGCAAACCAGTGTCTTGTAAGAAGTAAATAAACAAAATTTCAACGCTCTAGCTTTAATGAAGGTATAAAAATTCATATTTATTGTTTTAAACGTTGTTTCAACCCTTAAATCATAGTGAATCCTTGCCTATGTTACTCAGGGATAGTATAGTTTTGTATTAGTAAAAGTGTTTTTCAATCGGTTCAGTAGTTCCAGAGATTACAAGCACCCTACATACAAACAAATTTACCTCTTTATAATATTAATATAGATGGAGAGTTTATTATTGATAAAACTTGTGAATATGCTGTTTATAGAAAGATTTCAATTCAAACTCCTTTGTCTACCTGAACCTGAAAGTGAATTTTTGAGAAAGTGTGAAAAGAAAGTAAACGAGCAGAGGGAATTTGATGTTATTTACCAATCAATTAGACTGTTTCAAGTTTTCCTTTAACTAGTAAATTTGACGTTCACAGCAGTAACACGACATGACAATGATTGCCAACTGATTAACCCGAATGACCGACAATTAATATAATTAAGTATTTTCCCAGTGAAGCTAATGAGGTCGATGACCATCTTCACACCACTATACTGTTGCAGTCGCCAATGCATGCAGATGGGTGATTACTTCCATCGTGCCGAATATTTATCGAGAAGATTTTATGTATTAAATTGGCTCAAAATATCACCTTACGTTTTGTTCAAATTGTATCGTGCTCTTCCATCTTTGTTACAGCAAGACACCTCTTGCATTTATTTCGATATATTGTGACTTTCTCTTTCTCAGGCCAAGTTTTCAATTTCTCATTAATATTAGTTACTTTAAAATCAATTGAAATTTGAGAAAAAAATAAATACAAATATGTTGTTTTATGTAATTTTTTTGTTTAAAACTGCACAATTCATGCAAAGATTTTAATTAAATTTTGTTGAAGTTAAAACTAAAATTTGAAAAATAACCTTTCTTCCCCACAATAATAATTGTTACTTATTTAATTTGGTACTTATTTTAAATGAAATAAATTATAATCATAATCAAACAAATTTTATCCAGAAAAATAATGTCTTTTTTCCAGTTTACAAGTTGTAAATGAAGGAATACTGGTACATCGTGTCTGGCAATCCGATGAATAATCTACATAACACGCATTACAAATATAACTAACTGCCGCCTTCTTAAACAGTTATAAGTGTTTTGCAAGAAAAATTTAAAGTGTATTTCTCTTTAAAAGAAATACTTTTATAAAATCTGCTTTAAGAGATTTCGCTGTGTTCCTGAAAGTAAAAAACATTTGCAAATCATTAACAAGAGCAATGTTAAAGTTATTTACAAGAGTAATTGCAATATTTATTTTAGAACAATCACTATTCGTTCTGTCGTTTTCCCAGAAATTTTCCATATTTTTTATTGTATGAAAATTGTAATGTATATACAGTAGTTATTTTCTTATTTTTTATATTTTGTGGTTAGTTAACAACTTAGGCCTAAGCAAGTACGTCTATGATTGCCAGTTAGTTTGTATATCGATAGTTGATACATTATTTCATTTTTTTTTTTTTTGAATTGAGCATTATATTTTGAATATACAAATTGTCTAAAAAACTACAAATTAATTGTAAAAATCTAAACAGTGCATCTTTAGCTCTACAAATCAAATTTAAAAACTATAATTGCATCTTACATTAAATACAGCGGAGTTAATGCAAGAACCCCAATCTGCATACTCTAAGAACTATTTAGTTTGTTGAAAATAGGAATAATTTGAAAAATAATATGTATTTGAATGTTTAGACTTTGATAATATGGGAAGTTGTAAACTATAAATGCCACTTAGAGAGTGATTGGCTGCGAAAAAGTTAAATTTATTTATTATGAACGACCCTAGATAAGAGCTGAAGACAGATAATTTTGTAATATGATTTATTAGATTCTTAGCTATTACTGTCATATCAGTATTTCGAATTCAACTTTATTGGTTAGAAGAACTTTAAGATATAATTTAAATATTTTTTTTTTTGTGAATGAAGCATTTATCTAAATTTGACTCTGAAAATATGGGACTGTGTAGAATCATTTTCTTTTTGAAAGAAAATAAAAATCATACATCGCAGAAGTGAATTTAAGGTTGCCGATAGTGACGCAGATAGACTCAAGTGACATTGCCAGAAAGTAAATATTTTATTTAACTTAAAACTTCAATATTTATATCTTTTTCCCTTATTAGGTAAAGTTTTATAAGAAACCCAATATTGCACATCTACATATAGTATATACAACTACATAGTCCTGACTGACTGAACAACTGAGTGATATAGAATCAACGTAGAGCAAAAACTACTAAGATAACAATACTACAATTTGTAGGTATATTCTTACGGCGCGGCGTCATAGAAGCACACTAAGAAAGAATTTTGCAAAATTTGGATTTTAAAGCGTAAAAATAGTGGAAATTCGGGCGCTCACTCTCAGCCCTATACCAGATAAAACACCTGATACAGGTCAAAAGCTTAGGAACAAATATCTGTTTACATTCATTACCATAGCAACTAACGACAAACGTATAATCAGTTAATTATTCTTCACAGCCAACAGCTTTTACTTTCTCACTATACTATTAAAGTATAGAGAAAGTATAGTGATCGCAAAAAAAATCTATGTTATGTTGAGATTGTTGTGGAAATATCCGTTTTGGGACCCCCTGAGTTCAAAAAAGTGGTTTTTACAAAATGTCTGTCTGTAGGCCTATGTATGTCTGTCTGTCTCTATGTATGTATGTATACAAAGCTAGCGAGAAAACTATTCGATCAATTTCGAACAAATTTGCACCAAACATGTCAATTAGGCCTGTATAGATGCACGAAAGAATTTGTTATAGATTTTTGAAAAACAACCCCCTTTTTGGCCAAAAAACCCCCCAAAAATCAGTTATTTAAAAAAATAAAAAACGGCTCTAACGCTTTTGATAAAATTTTGCTTATTTGTAGCCCTTAATGTACCCTACCATATGCAAAAAACCGCATCTTTCTAAAAATTCTCGTTTAGCTAATAATAATAAGATTTATTATTATTAATAAATATCCTACTTTAATATCACCTGTCCTACCCCTCCTACAATTATGAAGTCACAGTGAATCTGTTTAATAATTTAAATATGTTTGTGCGAAAGTATGTGCCAGTTCCTGGTACCGTTTATTTTATATTGGGTTGACAAAAGAAAAGAAAACACAAAAATCAACGAAAAAGGTTTACTGTATTAATCGAAACATCTGTTGTTACTTATTATAAATGAAATAGCTGATTTGAATCAAAAACTTAACACAATTTTATGTTTGGCCTATGTTAAACTAAAACATGTAGTTGTTTCGTGAAAGCATTTATAGCAACCAAAGTGACAAATTTATAATCAGGTAATAATTATTATTATTCACAAACAACAGTTTGTTTTACGTTAGGTAAAAGCAAACACAAACAACAATCAACGAAATAGGCTTACTGTATTATAATTGAACATCTGTTGTTACATATTATATTGTCTCCTTTATTATTATTATTTATTGTTGTCAGAAATTGATTGAAATGTTGACTGTTGATTATTTAATGTTTAATGGTGAAATTAAACGCATACCGTAATTCGAAATGTTGTGAATGGTACGAATCCATTTCAATCACTTTGTGTTGGCGAGAGTTAAGCTCTCAAAGTGTTGTTTACTGCTTCCGTTGTGAAACGTTTGCAGTAGTGTGTGATAAAAGTGGTTTTGTAGAGAGTGTGGTGTTTTAGGTTGTTGAGGGTTGAGCTTGGATTTGGGTTTAGCTTGTTTTAGAAATGACATAGACTTATAAGTCATTTCACGGTGGGTCGTGTACAAGACACAGGAGTCTGTTCCTGCGTTCTTGTGGAGGAGCGGGATCTATCACGATTTCGGACAGGTGATAGTGTTTCGAGCCCTCTGTTCGAGTAGCTAACGGTTGAGTTAGCTTAATGATGAAGTCGTGGATTGTCTCGGTTTTCAGACCTTGAAGGATGGTTGAATTTCGAACGAACCAAGGTGAGTTGGTTACCATTCGAAGAGTTTTGTTTTGGAAGGAATCCAGCTTTTTCCTATCGGTTGAATTTAGGAGAGATTACCAAGCTGGGGCTGCGTAGGTGACTATGGGGCGAAGATACATTTTATGCAGAGCCAGTCTGATGGACAGTAGGAGTGAGCTTTTGCGACTAATCACCGGATAAAGATTAGAGCGAGCTCAATTGCTTTTCCAATGACTAGCCTGATATGATGGGATACAATTAGGCTTTCTTTCTTACATTGTGTATAGATCATCAATACTCAATCACCCTGCACAACCCCTATTGCCCAATCAAGTGTCTCTGTCCTAACCAATCGCATTTTCCGTGAATACAATAATCTGTTTGTATTGGCTTTCATTGCTCACGAGTCGCCGAGAGGGTTGGTCAGCAGGGACGGAATTTCTAGTGTAATATAATCACTAATAAAGCAAGCAGCAGTAATAAAATTAATGTTTTATTCAAAACAACAATAAATGTTGCTACACCAAATTCTTTACTTATAAATATTCCGATTTTCGAAACCAAAAATAAACTGCGAGGGTACTGTTAAACCATTGTTAAAACAATTGACTGACAATAAATTCAAATGCACGATGGAAGTTTTTAAAATCATCAATAATATTGATCTTTGACAAGACAGCTGAGTGGGTGCAACCTGTTGTCAGTTCTATGAGTCACAGATCTTGAGGCATTGGCTATTTACGTAACAGATCTTTACGATAGCATATTGGTATTAAATTTATATTAAATGCATATTGTTCTCCAGTTACAATTTATTATGCCTGTATAATGCATAATACATTATACATATGAACTATTTTTATTTTAATACTAGTGTAACCAAGCAATGCTTCGATATTGCTTGATTTGAGTAGCCTATATAAATATTCACTAGGATCAAATTAACGACCACAATTTAGTGAGTGCATTGAAAAATTTATTTTGAACTGCCTTGTGGTTAAAATAAGATTTTTTGATCAGGGCAGGTGAGCAGGGCACGTGTTAATAAACATATGGATATTTAATGTTAACTAGGGACTCTGCCCCTGGACGCTTCGCGTCCCAACCCCACCTAGGCCTACGGCCTCAGATGGCTGCTTCGCTTCGCTCGCAGTTGGAAATCTCTCTAAAGGCTCTCGCTAATCTTTGACTCGTTTGTACCTGGGTGAATGAGCATCGTTCAGTATTTTTAACATCTGGATTGTATCTATAATGTATCTCTTCGAATATTTAGTGACATTGAAGGAAGTATAAAAAGAAGCTGTACCTACTAGCCTTCTAAGTGACTTGAAAGGTGGTACAAAAAGAAGTTCAGATTTTAAATTTTATGCGAATTTTTCAGACTTTATGCGCGTTTTTGAAGACATAAGACCTAGCACATTCAATTCCCGACGTCAAATAACCCCTGTATGCAAATTTTCATCAAAATCGTTAAAGCCGTTTTCGAGATCCGCGACAGATAAAAAGATAGATACAAGAATTGCCCATTTAAAGTAATAGGACTAGGGGCTCTGCCCCTGGACGCTTCGCGTCCCAACCTCGCCTTGGCCTTCGGCTGAGATGGCTGCTTCGCTTCGTTCGCAGTTGGAAAATTCGCTAAAGAATCTCGTTAATCTTTGGCTCGTTTGTACGTAAGTTTGTAAAATTATGAAACCAGGCTTAAATATATTAACAGTAATTACAGGATTAATTATAACCTCAAATACATGCTTTAGAAACGTGAGAGGCTTTCATTACGATTTCAGTCCTAGTTCTACTATCTTCTGTCAACTAAAGTTTTGAAACCAGGCCTAAATATAGTAAAAGTTATTGCAGGATAACATAACCTCAATACTATGTTTCAGAAATGAGCCAGGCTTATATTACAAAATTGATTATTAGAAATTATTAGAATTTATCCATCTTTGCCAAGTTTACCTTTTTTTTGACAAAATAAATTGTTAAATCAGGCCCAATTTATTCTAATTCCAACGTGCTAAAACAGCATAAATTAGCTTGTTTTTTTTAACAGTAATTAAAAACTATCCAATGAACAGCTGATTTTGGATAATACTCAATCTCAGTTCTATTCCACTCTATTTCCAACGTGCTAAAACAGTATAAATTGGCTTGTTTATAAACAGCTGTTTTGATCGCTTTATTTACTATTTCGTTGTTATTTTGTAACCAACATGTCAAAACATAAGACTCTATATTAAAATTTTTCAACTTTTAAAATAGATTTTCTCAAAAAATTGCGTTTTTACACGAAATACAACTATATGGGTATACTTAAAAATCAAAAGTGCACCTGAATACAAAATTTCTTTGAATTCGTTAGAGCCGTTTTCGAGATCCGCGACAGATACAAAGATAGATACAAGAATTGCTCATTTAAAGTAATAGGATGCAACTTATTTTATATGGTGATCTATCCCATTTTAGTTATTGTTTAATTTTAAGAGTAGTTACACCATTTCATCTCTTTGACATTTTGCAGGAAGTTAGTTAAATTCATATTTATTGTAGTGGGGGAGCAACCCCATTTTAACCAATTAGATTGTAGTAATTGTAATCTTTAAACACTCATGACATTACTATCGATAAACTGTGAACTTCTTAGTGAAATCGGTCGAATAGTTTTTGAGTCTATAGAGGACAACGAAACATTAATTTATATATAGAGATATAATATTTAGCTTCTTTTAATATAACTACTTACATCTTGTTTGATGGGTATTAATATATTTTGTATACTTCTTTGAGAGTGCAGAAAATTGAACGAAACTGCCTGAGTTTTGACTTATCCACTTAGACTCTAATATTTGAATGTTTTATATGAACCAGGTATTTAAATAAATATTGGTTTGACTGATATCTAGATATTAGCAAATTATGATAATAACTGGCCTATCTATGAAACACAACTTGTTATTTTACTACAAAGTTGAAGATTAAATGTAATGGTTCTGAACTTAGATTCCATTTTTCTAATTAAAATAGTTTCAATTTAAATATTTTTAGATCATACCAATGTTTTGACAGCCCAATTCCTCAGAAAATTAGCCTTTAAACTTTACAGTAATTAATGAATAATAAAACCACTATAATACACGGAATAATATCATAGTTATATGTACATTATAATACATTATTTGTGGGAAATGTTTTGATTATTACCTTGACCAGTCTAAAAACAGAAGTTTTTAGTTTTACATGTGTGTGACAACTTCTACCATGATCCAAAACTGATGTAGAGGTAATTTTCATATTTTCTGATTTTACCATATGTGTTAGTATAAACCAGCACCTGTTTAGGTTAGGCGCATAAATTATAGCAGCCTGTAAAATGTTAATTGATAAACAACTGGATTTAATCGTGCCTCGAATGCTAGGGCCACCTTCTCTTCCTCCTATTATCACTTCTGCCATTTCTGCTTGTAATTATCGTGTATCTTATGATTGCAGGTACGCCAACTGGGTGCATACATCAAGAAGGCAGTGAAAAATCTATAAACACATGTTTCTTACTGAAAGAGGGCGTACTAAGGTAATACATTAGATATTTTCTGAGAACTATTCCAGTTGATGTGCCCCCACTGTTATTTTAGAATAGAGAATGTGTTTTTAAAATCTGGAACTTGTCTTTTAGGTTTTAAATAAACATGAGATATCAAATCGGTGTCATATTTTCCTAAATATATTTTTGTAAATGTTCAGTTCACCCAATCAATCTAGGGCTTGCGTAGGCCTACGTTGCCGTTAAACTGAAATATTAGAAAAACTTGCCCGATTGACCCCGGGTCAAAATTTTAGTCTATCTTTTGCTCCAAAGCTATTTTTGTTCATAGGTCAACGGCTGACACAAATTCGAAACTAACTGTTGAAACATTGATAAATGATTAGAATACAATGTATTTGATTAATTAGAGCGTTGTATTTTATATAAGAGTTGATTGTTTCACACAGTTTATCATTAGTTTACCAAAATGATTGTAATGTAGGACAAAAACCTAGACGCAAACGTAAACTAGAATATTTTATAAAGATTTAGAAAGAGCTAAAGACAGTTACAATAATAGTAAACGCATAGTTTTGAGATGATTGCCCATACATTGATTGTTAACTCCTATCGAGGAAATCTAATATTCGAATTTTAACTCGACAAAACCAGAAACAGAAACATGGTATTCCGGATTTTGAGTCTTGAATATTTTAATCCTATGAAAACAATAAACAAGAAAACAAAGCACTGCACGCGTAACAACGTTACCAACTTCAAAATAAATAAATCCCCTGTACATTGTTTACTACTGCCATTAGATAAATTATTTTCTTTAGGGAGCTTGTTTATTCTACTGTCGTTGTTAGAGCATAAAACGAGCTACCTATTTTCGTTAAGCCGGTGGTTTAGGCAGGTTCTTAATACCTTTCCACGAATAGCTCCTTCAACCTTGCTCTTATAAGGGTGAGAGTTAAAGAGGGGGGGTGGAAAGGGAGAAGAGGGGATAATTACGAGCACCACACGAGAAGTGGTAAGATAAAGCGTAAACTCCTTTACTAGGAATGATTTATTCAAAGTTTTAATTTTCTAACATTTGTGATAACAGTATGCTCATCAGTCTAACTTAACCCATGATAATGCGTGCTTATTTATAGCCTCATATATACTTAGACATAGCCACTTCTAGTTGCAAACCTAACTATCCTCAACATATTAAAATTGTTACTGAACAAAAACATGCTCGAATCCACAGTTTAACGTTTCTGTATTGTGTGTACCAATGATCAGTTGTGATTTTGTAGCAATACTTGGGACAGAAAGTTCAGCGACCGTCTCGTTAAAACTGTGTAAACATTTAGTTTACTTCGCTCAATAACCGAATGAAAGTATTTCAACGGAAAATAACGTGTGAAAGATTCACAGCAATTTCCAAGAGATGTATCAAATAAGTTCTGAATTAAAGTTACGGTTCAAGAAATGTACCCATATTTTAAATAAATTTAATCGAGGAGCTTACAAATGCACCTAAGGCAGCCTTTAGGTAACTTTAAAAAACGGTTTAAGGCTTACTTAAAATCTATACTTAAGGTTTGACTCTGCATTCGAAAATCATATTTTAAGGTCTCCTAAACTCTTCCTTTCTGGCTACCTTGAGAAACGACTATGAATACCAGCCTTAGT
>JAGFPH010001847.1:94550-112446 GCA_018207615.1 Philaenus spumarius
TTTGTATAGAAATGGTTTTTAAATATTTTCCATGTTAATCTTATGGGGAAAACCCGACCTTTGAGATTAGCTCACGCCATTAAGGATAAGAATTTTTGACATCTAAAACCTTATTGCAAAACTACGAAATGAGACGAATTTTTTGAAACCTCAAACATTAAAATTGGTCCAGAAATAAGGGAGGAGTTGTGTTTACAAAAAACGGCTTCACGTATTATATATAAAGATATGACATTTCAGCTTTAATGATCTTTTTTATGCTAATATAAGCTGTATGTCCATACAAAAAGTGTAGATAATAATTATTATGGTATAATCTTTTCCTGGCAGTAGAAATATACACGTTAACTTTGTAAAGGTACAATGGCGACAAGAAGTTTTCAGCACCAACCACTAATACAAACATTACTAACACATTTAAGAACATAAAGCATAGCGCCATTTTGTAAAGCTTATAATCCACGTCGCCAGGCGGCGCTTTGTTGTACTTACAGTACAACGTGTACGAGTCGGGCCACCGTGTGGTATACTGTGGAGATACCTTAAAACTAATTATTATTAATTTACCTAGCTTTGATCCTTCTAATGAACTCATTGTACCTATAAACATTATGAGGAGATTATTTAAGTCAGGTAATACGAACAATTTTAACAGTTCCCTTCTAAACACTTTCAGCTAGGACAAGATGCAACCTATGAAACCTTATGAATACAGTCAATCTAATTTTAAATTAGGTTCACCAATTATTAAATCAAGTATTGCGGATTTTTACAAACCAAACCGACTTAACTTCTATCACATTGTATTAGTAAATACATTATTTTCCTCGCCTAATTTGGTACTATCATTCAACTATTTGTCTAGCGACTTTTTGCTGTTTTTAGTTATAATTGTTTTAGTTTAAATAACATATTTGTTTATCAAATACACACAAATAGATAGTTAATTTAGAGCATTAACTGTTTACCTTCCAATAAAAGAATGCAGCTTTCTCTTTTAACGCGTAAAACAAATGTTTTCTTATTGAAACTATTGGACGTTTTTAATAAGTAAAACAGTAAGTTTTTAGGTTAAATTTCAGGTTTAGGTTGCTATACATTTAAATCAGATGAAACCATACCATACAAAATGTCTTATTAAAGATCCATAATATTATGCCGATACAGAGTATCCCGGAACTACCTGGGTCAGCTGTGTAGATTTGTTCATTTGATCTACAAAGCGGTTCCTGGTAGAATTATGCATTTAAGGGAGTAAAAATAAATATTAATGCACGTGAAAATTTTAATAAATGATTCCCACTTTTCGCCATAATAACAGCTTTGATTGATTTACAGTATTTTATGGGAGGCTTATTAATAATTTTTCTCGCCAATCCTAAAATTACGAAAAATGTCAACAATGACTGAAAAGAAGTTGTTTATTACTACGAAACAATTATCATTGAACTAAATGACCG
Source organism: Philaenus spumarius (assembly GCA_018207615.1). Taxonomy (NCBI): domain Eukaryota; kingdom Metazoa; phylum Arthropoda; class Insecta; order Hemiptera; family Aphrophoridae; genus Philaenus; species Philaenus spumarius. The sequence continues at coordinate 96,011 of JAGFPH010001847.1, forward strand.
TAATTGTGACACGCAGTAATTATTATAACCAACCTAGAGTGATAAGAAATAAACCAACATCAGCTGACGAGCACATTTCTTCTTCTTTATCTCACGCCTCGCAGTTGTCGAAGTCAGCTGAATCTGAGATATTTCAAGGTTTTATTACTTCTACAACAGGAAGTGCTGGGTCTTACTTGAATACCTTTGAGGTATAAGCGCGCTAGTTGATATCTTTATATGTGACGCAGCAAAACCTACAAACATTTGAGGAAGCTGTCGATCTAATGTATTCTACATATTTGTATAAAGGGATTTGTCCAATCCCGGACAAACTAGACGTTTCAATTCCGGACCATTTTACGGTCCCGTCAATCCCGGGATTAGGTAATTGCAATCCAGAGATTTTCGGGGTTGATAATTAGGTTAAAAAACATGTATTCATAGATTTTCTCGTAAATAATGTTTTACTTCTTATTTTCTACGTGAACCTGTTTGTATGATGTACAATGTACAGTAACTATTTTTATTACAAAATTATTGTAATCCAATATAACTTTAATTAATTAAAATAAAAAAAATACGATCATTTATGTCAAAACGTAGAACTGATGATGTCAAACTTCGAATGTTACTTTTTAGTATTCATACATTCTTATCAGCCTAGCCAACAATCCGTAGTCGTGACACCCTACCGAAGAGACAGACTTGACCTTCAACGATCTCGCTGGAGTCTACAGTGTTATAGTTTACTATAGTTTGGTGTGTAATAAAATTAGTTTTAAATGTTAGAATAGCTGAGTAGCCTACTTGGAGTATTATTTTGTTTGTGCGTTATATTATTTTGTTGTGGTATTGTATGAGAAATTCAAATTACAGTAGATATTTAGTTTTGGAGTTTTTTTCATTAGTTTAAGTTAAAAAATGTGTGTACTTTTACATGTTTTTCGGTTTTTTACGAAGTTTTACAGTGTTTACTTCACTTTCACTTCGTATAAATGTACCTTTTTTACCGCTTGTGTTCGTTCAGCATTTAAAATATATATTAATAAAGTTTGTTCCATAAATAAATACCAATTTCATATGTTGTTGTTTCGATAAAACTCCTAGTTCCCAGCCCCAGGTTAGACTACCAATCTTATAGGTTTAATATAAATGTTATTAAAAAAAGGTTATTAGGTAACCGTTGGTAAAAATTTTGACGTCTTTGATAAAGGCTACTAGGAAAATTTAAATGTAATATACAGTTTAAATATCATGCAAAGCAAAAGTGAAAAGATACATATATGCTATAAAACGCAAATACGCTATTTATATAGGCTAAATGAATCAATTTTAAGGAGGGTTTAATATTCATAAACAAAATTTAAAGGAGTTTAATTACTACAAAAACCTAATTTTCGTAAGGTTATCAGAGAAAAATTAATGTGAATCCCGGGACTAGTTCCGTGATCCCGAGATTGATTCCCGGCAATCCCAAAATCCCGGCATTGAGAAAGTGGACCGGGATTAAAACCCCTAGTCCTGACTGACTGACATTGAATCAACGAATAGCAAGAACTAATTAAGATAAAAATACGAAAAGATAATAATGTTCTTACGGGGTCATAGACGCACACTAAGAAAGTATTTTGATTTTAAGCGTACAAATAATGAACAATCTGTGGGACACTCCCAGCCCTATAACAGATAAAACAGCTGATTCGTATCAAAAGTTTAGCAACACACATTTGTTGAATGCATATAAATTCATTACCAAATGAATCAACTTAGTAAATTTATAATTAGTTAATTATTTTTCACAACCAAAAGTTTTTTTTAGATTACGTTAATAAACTAAAAGCAAACAAACAAAATGTCAACGAAAAGGCTTACTGTGTATAATTCAAACATCTTTTGTTACATGCTATAAATAAAATAACTGATTTGGAAAAAACTTAAAACAATTTTTGAGGTAAGTCCTTTATTATAACAAAACGTTTTTCTTGTAAGTTATTCCATTTTTACCGTAGCAACTGTCGAGGCAAATTTAGAAGTACGTAGTAATTAATTATTCTCCACAATTACAATGTTTTTGGGTCAGGTAAAAGCAAACACAAACAAAAATCAACGAAAAAACCTACTGTATTATTAGTCTAACATCTGGTGTTTAAATATTAATTACAATATTAATATTGTGAAATATTAATTAAAATATTAATATTGTGAAATATTAATTAAAATATTAATATTGTGAAATATTAATATTGTGAAATATTAATTAAAATAATAATATTGTGAAATATTAATTAATATATTAATATTGTGAAATATTAATTAAAATATTAATAGTGTAAAATATTAATATTGTAAAATATTAATATTGTGGAATATTAATCAAAATATTAATTAAAATATTAATATTGTAAAATATTAATATTGTGGAATATTAATTAAAATATTAATATTGTAAAATATTAATTAAAATATTAATATTGTGAAATATTAATATTGTGAAATATTAATATTGTGAAATATTAATTAAAATATTGTGAAATACACGTCGAAAATTTAATTATTGAGGATGGTGAGTGTAGGTCACCAAATAAGATCCAATACCCTCATCACCCCACCCCGATCCAAGTCCTTCTGCCCTAATCAATCATAATTTTCGTGAAAATATCATAGCGTACAATAATATGATTGTATTTGCTTCGGCATGAGTATTGGCGAGGGTTAATAAGCGGTGCGAGCTCATACATTGAAGGCATAAATGACCTTAGTTTATTAATCACAGATTAGCAATAACACTTCTAACTGGCTACTAACCAAACAACCAAGTGGTATTTCTGTCTTCCGCTTGCATTGAATAGCTTTCCTTGCTACTCTGCTCCAAACAACCAAGTGCCTCTGTCCTAATCAATCGTGATTTTCATGAAAATATCGGAGTATACAATAATAAGTTTGTATTTGCTTCGCCACGATTATCCGCGTGGGTTGGTGAGCGGTGCGAGCTCATACATGGAAGGCATAAATGGCCTTGGTTCATTAATCAAAGATTAGCAATAACTAGGGGAGACCCCTGCGTGCTCCGCACGCCAACCCCCAATGGAACCTTCTAAAAACATATTTTATGTTTTATTTATAATAAAGGTGTAGTATTAATAATAACCTCAAAACTAAGATGGTAAATAATGTTAAATGTTCAAACCAAATTATTTCTTATATTTTATAACAGCAGTTAATAATGTTTAAAAGAACCAGCAAGGCTCAGGTCTACACTTTAACACTCTAACCTAAAAGCTAGAAATACAAAAATAGTTGCTTCAAATTTTGAAATCAGCTGTAAATGGAAATATTATTTGAAGCAAACAGCTATATTATCGTATTAAGTACCGTATATTATCAATAAATATGCCTACTATTAAATTATAATATACCTTATTTATTTTTAATAAGGATATAACATAGCTTTTTCTTATTTTTAAATCCAATAACGCAATTTTTATTGTATTGTGTGTCTTGAAACATGTGTTGATTCTGTCTAGGCCTAACTTAAAATATTGTTTTGTACTAAAAGCTGGACAATCGAATCAACTGTTTTATCTGTTATTTTATTCAATTGGTTGCTATGGTAATGAATTTAAATACATTCAAGAAGTTGTTTCATCATTCTAGGCCTAACCTATAATTACTCGAGGCATTTTCTGTTCTTTGAACAAAAATACCAACGAAGGGAATCGGACTTTATCTGTTTAACATTAAGAAGGTTTCTATAACCTACTGAATAGGCTACTATTAACATAATTATTTACATCCACGAAAGCAACTGGATTAGTTTGTTTCTTATTATAAACGGCTGTTTTATATAGAAATGTTTTTTTAAAATTCGTTCCATGTTAATCTTATGGAGAAAACCCGACCTTTGAGATTAGCTCACGCCATTAAGGACAAGAATTTTCGACATCTAAAACCTTATTGCAAAACTACGAAATGAGACGAATTTTTTTAAACCTCAAACATTAAAATTGGTCCAGAAATAAGGGAGGAGTTGTGTTTACAAAAAACTTCTTCACGTATTATATATAAGGATACTTCTAACTGGATACTAACCTTCCCGGCATTTCTTTCTTCCACTTAAATAATTGTACAGCTTTTCGTGTCGCTCTGCTCCAAACAAACAAATGGCATTTCTTCTGGTTTAATTAATCTAACTATTTTATATGAATAGTAAAGTGAATAAAGTAATGGAAAATGCGGAGGGTGCTTTTAAGTAAAAACTAACTATTAATTGAAACTTGTGTTTTGATTACTTAAATTCGTGATTTTTTAATCATCTGTAACCTATAACGGGTTGGGCTACGAAAATACCAGAAGAGTAAAAGAAATGAGAATACTGAGCTACACCGAAAATTCCAAAATAAGGATAATTGTTTTGAGTTGTCCCTCCATCGAAACAATATATTATTATTTTATTCGTAAAACAGTATTACAGTTAGTTTAATTCACACATTTCAGAAATTAAAACATTTTGGAAAATGTTCATCGTCTTACATACATTTTGTGTTAGTCTGATTTAATAATATTTTTTTCTAAAACCAGAAAATCTATAATTTAAAAAACTACCTACAGTAAAAAAAAGGACTCAAAGTAGCTTGAGTAAAAAAAGGATCAGAGTTACCTGAAATTTAAAATGGAAACCAATCAAGGAGTATTATTCCATGATGACGAACTGCATTGATTATAAGATAAGCATTCTAAGATTAATTTTAGGTGATAAAGTTTTTAATTTATGCAAATACTACCTGGCTCGATCTGGCTTTGCACGGATAGACAAATCAAAGTTAAATGTATATTAACAAAAAATATATTATATCAATAAATATATTAGACTATGTATTTCTTATGGGGATTTTTAGTAACTTTGACCCCCCTAAAACTCCCCTAAAATTTCGAATTTTTTAAAACCCTTTCTTAGCGAGCACCTAGAGGAATCTACGTACCAAATTTCATTCCAATCCGTTCAGTAGTTTTAGAGAAATAGTGATTTAGTAACTTTGACCCCCCCCCCAAACCCCCTCTAAAATTTTGATTTTTTTTTAAAACCTTTCTTAGTGAGCTCCTGTGTCCCTAAAGGAAGCTACCAAATTTCGTTCCAATCCGTTCAGTAGTTTTTGAGAAATCGTGATCAGTGAATCAGTGGATTTGGCTGTTATGTATATAGAAGATTAGGATAGTGAAATAAATAACCTATATGCCACTTTCGTGTCGGACTTAATCAGAAAAAATGAAGCAATCAAAATAGTGTCGTTATGAAGTCATCCGTCAATCCAGAATTTCTTACAACAAATTCTGCTTTCATGAATTTCTATATATAAAATTTAAAAAAAAAACTGTTAATTAGATTATAGAGTATTACCAACCACACTTCTTCCGTTTCATGAAAGCGGTCAATCTTGGGTCACATCATTAATTAAGCCTAACTTCGGACCTTTGTCCCTAACGGGGTCATGACATATGACGCGTTCTCGGCATGATTTCTTTTCTTTCTTATCAAATAATCTAAACTCGGACATAACCCAAATCCCTTTTAATTTGGAATAGTGACCTTTGTGTACAAAGGATTCTGTTATGGCTACAAAAATAACAATTCGCCAAACGATTCCTGGAAGTGAACCGTTCTCACAGTTTCCCGTTCATTTTTATCCGACACTAAATATAATTTTTAATTGGCTTTGGTAAATTTCTTTTGCAAGTATTCAGCAAAAATATAATATTTTATTCGTTAGAAATCATTTTTAATGTTTAGAAAAGGAATTTAATATTCGTGCATTCGCCAAAGTGTGTCCAATATCATTAATAAACCTGTGGATATAATAGTGCAGTATGGGATCCGTTATGCATTCAAACACTGTAGTAAACTCACAATTGATTTTTCTTACAACGACTTTAACAAAGTGCGTTTTTGCACGCTTACAGCAGTTTGCAGTCTAAACTTCATGTGTTCAGCATCAAGTTTGTTTTACTTTACCGCACGGCGTGCATAAAAACAATATTTTGCAGCCTAGGATGCAAAGTAAACAGTCGCTGTAGGCAGTTTTGAAAATTTGATTGTTGTGCTGCTCTTGGTGGCACACAAGTGGACTACAATACCATCTGGAATATTATAGAGAACATTTAATTTGTGAACTGGATTTTAATGTTAACACGTTTTGTTTGGTACAGATCTTTTTAAAAACTAAAACACTAATTTAAAATGCAACCGTAGGAAAAACGGTGTGTGTATTACGGGTGCAAAGTTTACTTGGTCACCCTCAATAAACTGTAACGCCTGAGGCTGAACCTTAGGCCTGCTGTTTTGCACTTAAGGCTAATGAAGACGGGACCTACGGTACGTGGAATCCGAACCACAGCCAACGATGTCTGTTAAGAAACCATTTAGAAAATTATTCGGGGTCAATGGGAATTGAACCGGATCTTTTCCATTGATGGTTGCCACGACGATTGATAAAGCATTGACGCCTTAACAATCACGGCCACCGTGGCTCTACCTGTTGTTTTAGGAAGTATGACAAAAGTCTTAATGCTTTTACGTTGAATGGAATTAATTGCCTTATGGAATATAATAATAATTTACAACATAATAAGTTATTAATCATAGGGTTCCAGTGAACAAACTTCCTAAAATATATTTAAGGAGCAGGGCTGTTCAGATGAAGAGGGCAACTGGGGCGTGAAAATACCTCTCCCCCCCAAAAAAATTAATTGTTTATATTTCATCCGATATAAAATGCTAAAACTTGTATTGTAATTCAAACTCAAAATCTCCTAAAAAAGGGGCCCCAAAAATAAACAAAATTATTACATTATTAGATTTCTCTTACTACAAAAATTTCTTTAAAAAAATACGTGATTCGTTTTAATGAAAAATATAACTGTTTAGTCAAAACTGCTATAAAATTACATTCTATGTAATAAATTGAAGAACAGTACCACCCACTAAAATATATAGCAAAATCGTTCAAATTCAACTATTTTATCTAATTTTTTTCTGTTTTCAATTTATTACTTCCTCTTCTGTTTTAGGCCTAATAACTTGTATTAGAGTTGAAGGACTTCAATCTCTTTATTTATAATGCTTTAGGATGAAATAAACTGTTTCATATTGTCATATTGATGAAGAATATAACAAGAAAGCAGTGCAATGGAATATAATAACTATATAAATCGTAGGTGTAATAAACGTTTAAGTGTGAGTACCTTAATTTGAACGTATGTTTTCGTTTCTTTGAATTTTTTATTTTTCTTGGGACTTTCAATAGAAGTTTGCCCCAAGTCCCGAAAATTATCTAGGCGGTTCTGTTAAGGATACGTACTTATTACGTGGATGGAAAAAAACTGTATACAAGATCATAAATATTTTTGTAGCCTATATTTAGATACGATGTTTTGGTTCACATGAACTAAATTTTTAATAATAAATCTGCTTGTGCATGTAGTTGTACATTCATTATTACAAATAAATAATATTAGTCTAATAGAAGAGGAATGGATATGTATTGAATAAATCCTTTCACGTTACGTTTAAAATAATTGAACAGTTTACACATTTGTAAACACAAATCCGAATATTGCTGAAAAATATAAACGTTCTACAAATTTGATAAATACTTATTTTAAAGCAAATTATTGTAAACCGTTATTTAAAAAGTGCCTTAAAAGTATTTACAGTATAATGAATTTGTCTTTCGATATGCCTGATACAGGAAAGGACGTTAAGATTACTTTTATTTCCTCCAAATGGAATTTCTGTAAAATTACATTTAAAAAATACTTATATAAACATAAATACAATACCTTATTAAAGGACACTAGAAAGCAAACGATTCGACAGGCGAAAACAATGCTATTCTAGGATCATGTTTTATGAACTTAATTCAAGAATTTTATCAGAGTATTACGCTGTGATGTAGTTTGGGAAACATCTTTGAACTTACACAGGATGGACATATAGTGATAACAGCTTTCTTCAGTTAAGTAATATCGCTGTAATATATTTTATTACCGATCCCTAACTTTGTATAACAGTGTACTTTTCTAACATAGTTTTATCGGTATATTGTATAATTCATTTTCTATCATTTTGCATTATAGCTCGAACATTGAATTCAGTTGGACTTATCAGCTGGGATTACAAAAGCAGTATTTTTTTTAAATCCCTTACTATGTGTATAAAGTGATGTAGGTTACTTTCAGTTTTATTTGCGAGTATATTCAGTGCTGAGCGCGGTTAAACCTGTAAAGCGCGTTCTTCCCTGTGACCTAGGGATATTCGGTATACATCGATGCATCGATGTATTTTCATTCGATGTATCGAAAGGTTCAAGCATTCAACCTACTACTGTCCTACTGAATGTATTGCTACTTTCTATCCGATTTTGATTTTACTCTTTCTCTTTGTCAAAAATTATCTTGGAGTTTTTGCAGACGACGACTTTGTATTACATTCTTGTTAAATGTTGAATACATGTAAACATACTGTGACTATAAGTTAAAACTTCAGGCTATTTGTTTATTATTCTTGCATTTTCTATTGTTGCAGCGTCGTATAGTAAATTTACGCCCTAAGATGATAAGTGCAGTAGTATAAAACTCTAAATCAAAATGGCACATAAAATAAGCCATAAGCCCAATCTGACTTGTTCTAAAAACCTAACCTATAAATCAGTGTAGATTTTTTGAAATGAAAACCATTAGCGGTAATTATCGCCTGATAAATCAGTGCACAAATTAATTCTTGTAAATCAGCCGTTATGGAAAGCCATTGACCAACAAAGATTTAAATTGATAAATTGTATTTCATTTAAATTACTGTATTCATTTGCTTTTAAATTATTGGAATATTTCAATACTATCCCTACAAAACAGACCTTGTTTAGCATAATTATAGTCATTTAAAAGTATTCGATGTTTAAAAACATCGATGTTTACTAATCGATACATCGTATTACATCGATGTACAAGTGTAAATATCGATGTTTTGTTTCAAATGGACATCCCTACTGTGACTGGGCGCAGTTTCAACCGCACCTGTCCCATTCACTTTGCATTGGAAAAGAGGGAGTTTAGTCGTTGTCTAGAGCAATTTGTTTGACCTGAGTAGTTGGTAAGAACTCTTCTACGAGTCCAGGGCCAGTAGCCCAGGAAAGTGGCAACTGCAAAGCAACTTATGATAGTTTAAATTGGGCGCCACCTTGCTAGTCATTCATAAGAAGACAAACTATCTTGCTAGTCATTCGCAAGGAGACCCTAAACATGCCGTAGGACTGAAAGTGTAATGTTTGTATTCGTTGCCATAGTAACAACAAATAAATGTGTACATACATAAATGTGTAAGAGATATTTATAATCCAGTCAAATCGTCTCAGGGAGTGCCTATTTCAGGAAAAAAATATAGAAGTTTTTTTCTCACTCGTTCTATATGTTATTTGGGGTGCTGAATCCGAATTTCAACTTTGCTACTTCCCACGGATATGGCTTCACAACGAAAATCGCAAACAACCTCAAAATTTTCGATTTTTTAAAAGTTATTTGCCAAAAAGACATAAAACTATGCACTTTTCGAGGTAGACTATTCTATTTAAAATTAAAGTAAATTAAATTTCCTACAAAAAGCACCCTTCAAAAGTATTTTTTTTATAGAACAATTTGGCCGCTAGAGTGCGCTGAAAAAAGGCAAACATTTCCTACTATGTTTGTGGAAAACCCAGTTTTTTGTTAGTTTTTCGCTTATAACTTAAAAACTACGATTGTAATTACAAAAAAAGGCTTGCATTCTGCTAAAACTACATTAATTCCACTACTAATTGCACACCTTAATCACTTATTTTGGCAAAATCGTGTAGCCGCTAGAGGGCGTTGAAATATTACTCGAAACCGCTAAGTCAAGATTCCTTCACCCAAAACAGTAGAGATCTATGTTATCACTATTTACTTATTAAAAACTATTTATTTGGGCTTTATAATTAACTAGGGGATACCCCTGCGTGCTCCGCACGCCAACCCTAAATGGAACCTTCTAAAAAAATATTATGTTTTATTTATAATAAAGGTGGTAGGTTAATAATAACCTCAAATCTAAGATGGTAAATAATGTTAAATGTTCAAATCAAATTATTTCTTGTATTTTATAACAGCAGTTATAATAATGGTTAAAAGAACCAGCAAGGCTCGGGTCTACACTTTAAAACCCTAACCTTAAAGGTAGAAGTACAAAAATAATTGCTTCAAATTTTGAAACCAGCTGTTAATGGAAATATTGGAGCAAACAGCTATATTACCTGTTATTTTATTCAATTGGTTGCTATGGTAATAAATGTAAATACATGTGTTGGTTTATCGTTCTAGGCCAAATCTAAGAATTTTTTCCGACTAAATTTAAAAATATTGACATAAAAAAAGGTTTTTATCGAAATGAATTATAGCCTATGTTACTCAGGGATAGTGTAGCTTTTTATTATTAAAACTATTTTTTCAATCGGTTCAGTAGTGCCAGAGATTACCCCCTACATACAAACAAAAAAATAAACAAAAAAACAAACTTTACCTCTTTATAATATTAGTATAGATAATACATGTAATTACTTATTAATTATATATCAATTTAATTACTACTTTTAATTATTATAAATGTATTTACTTATTAATTATATATCAATTAATTACTACTTTTAATTATAAATGAAATTACTTATTAATTATATATCAATTTAATTACTACTTTTAGTTATTATAAATGTAATTACGTGTTAATTATATATGAATTTAATTGCAACTTTTAATTATAAATGCAATTACTTATGAATTTTATATAAATTTCATTAAGTACTAACTATTAAATATATATATATAACTGAACAGTTGTTGAAGAGGTTGGTATGTGGTTTTCAAGGGGGAATTTCCTCCTTTGAATTTGGTAGCTAGTTAAGTCACCTATTCATAATAATATCATCGCCGATTCTCCGTCCGGCTAAGATGGACTCAGGTGATGTTTTCACTCCAACATTGTGTGTAAAAATGTAAGGCTACTGTGAAAAAACGTCAGCTCTATATGACCAGGGCAAAATAACGTGTGTAAAAACGGCGAATAAGAACCCAGGCCCTTCCATCGACATATTTAAAGACCCTCAGGTTCATCTAGAGGCACTTGTGAGTGGAGGAAAAATTCTCCTTGCTCGGTGTAGTTTCGGCAAACGAATGAGCTCCTTAAACAAAATGCGACGTAGACTATGCAAGCTGTACATAACATCTCCGTTCAAGGTGATATCAAATCGCCATTCTCGACTCAACAGATGCTGCAGCACGACAGGACTCACTGAGGGTCTACCTCCAAGTTCAAGCGTTGCTGGGATTCGTAAAAGATCCTACACAGTGGGGGTGGATGAAGAACAGATATGGTCTTCAGCACATCACCACCCTCGAGCCACCTGCACTTGACAAACTGCTGCAGCTCATTTCATGCAAATGCAAGGTAGACTGCAAAGGACATTGTGGATGTACGAAAGCTGGCCTATATTGTTTACGGATTTTCCAAACCTGTAAAGGAAATTGCGGCAATATGAGAAAATATTTCACTGTTGATAACCAGGGTTTGGATGACTTGGACGACACAACTCAAACCCAATACATTTCGAAAGAACGCGGTAATTTTCATTGCTGCATACATTTGAAATCTCTACATCTCAATTTCCATACCTATTAATTTAATTATATTTTCATGGAGCTTCCCTCACACTATCATCTTTTCTTTCATTTTTTAGACGAGGAGCCTACTCCTGAGCCAACAGCCCAAGCAGTGGTTGCGGATGAAAAAGGAATACAATATTGAATTCACTGCATTCATACTAAAAAAAATGCAACAATTAATTGTATAGTATGATTGCCAATAATGTCGTGTTTCCCTTTTATATTTCTAAAGAGTGACCAGACCTTCAACCGCTAAAAGCCGTAGACTGTAAATGTCCATCTCTTTTTTTATTTACCTACCTGTATTAATGATGATAATTAATATGAAAATTGATAACGATTTGTTTTTTCGAAACTTTTTATGTAAGTATTTTGTGTCTGAATAAAGAAACATACATTGGACAAAATATTTACGTAATTAATTGATTATATGTAGATTATAAGTAATTATATATGTAGTAATTATAAAGCCCAAATAGATATTTTTTAATAAGTAAATAGTGATAATATAGGTCTCTACTGAGTTTTGGGTGGAGGACTCTGGACTTCGTGTAATGACATAATATTTCAACGAGCTCTAGCGGCTACACGATTTGGCCAAGATAAGTGATTAAGGTGTACAGTTTGTAGTGGATTTAATGTAGTTTTAGCAGAATGCAAGCTTTTTTCTAGTTACAAAAATAGTTTTTTATTCACAAGCGAAAAACTAACAAAAACTGGGTTTTCCATAAAGTAGGAAATTTTGGCCCTTTTTCAGCACGCTCTAGTGGCAAACCGTTCAACCGACAAATACATTTGAAGGATGCTTTTTGTAGGAAATGTAATATACTTTAATTTTATACCGAACAGTCTACCTCGAAAAATGCAAAGTTTTATGACTTTTTGGCGAAAATATTTTAAAAAGTCGAAAATTTTTAGGTTTTTTCGTTGTGAAGCCATATCCGTGAGAAGTAGCAAAGTTGACATTCGGATTCAGCACCCCAATAAACATACAGAACGAGTGAGAAAAAAAACTTCTATATATTTTTCCTGGAAAAAACACCATTTGACTGGACTAAAACAAATTTTAAAAATGGGCCTACGTTACTCATAAATTTCTAAATTAACCCCTTTTAATATTAGTCGGCCCATTGATGTATAACGTTATAAATGTTTCTGTGAAATATTAAAAATATCAATACTAACCACTCTTTATCAAACATAACTTACACAATAATTGGTTCGGCTCTTCGTCGGCTTTCGTGCAAATTTTGTAAATCCCTCTCCTCCGAAACTACTCAACCGATTTCGATAAAAATTTGCAGGTACAATCCATATCGTTTGAAGGGTACACTGCTTCAATTTCAAGTTACTATCTCCTTTTCTACAAAAGTTTTTTTTTATGCCTGCATGTGCCATGTATAGGATGCGGCTCTCTTAGACGTTCATCCAATTCTCTTTCGGTATTGCCTCCCTTCCAATACACCATTTGACCAACTATAATCATCTACGTCTTCGCTAAAAACTGCGTGCGCAGGTAAATCTGCATGAAATAGAATAGTTTTGCCATAGTAAAAACCCTAAGTAATATAAACATATCATAAAGTTAAAAAAGGGGCTAAATATTTTCTATGTCCACATCGTTAGCTCTGGGCAATGCTAAAAGAGAATTCTATTACTATATCGAATAATACAACAAAATTTAAAGTTATATTTAAGTTTGTTTTAAATTTATATTAATAAATAATTATGTTGAAGCAGTTCAGGTCAAGTCCGTGTGGATTCGCTTTTTATGTTCCAGGACTCCCTAGAATTTACCAAGCTGGATTTGTTGTACATGTTGAACATTTATTTAAAAGACTTTTAATATTTTTGTTATTGTAATGAATCCATCGCGGGTTATCAATGGCAAATATGGCCGAGAAGATGGGCGCTGGAGATTTACAAACTCTCCCATACGTTATTCATGAAACTACGTTTCTGCAGCTAAAAAAAGTACCAAACTTTCTAAATTAATAATTTTGCAACAAAATGTCGTATCAAATTAGCCTATATGTTATTCATCATTTTAAACGTTAAAGAGTATCTCCTGCGGTCGAAATTCGACCAGTTTTAATGTAAAGTAACAAAATTCTACTTGTTTCCTCCCCCTTTTTAGTTTATTAAAAGTATTAAAATTCTCAATTCAATTACCATCTCCACGTATCTTAACAATATTACTTTTATTTATTATCAAGCAGGGATGACAAAAATAGAAAGCCTAAACAAAACTTCATAGTTCAATTACACACCAACATACACAGCAGACCTAAAACACATCAACAATAACATAATCTAAACCATCTGTTGACAGGTTGAGTAAAGTAAACTTATTTATTTGAAACTCAATTAGGTTATCAGCTGTTTAGAACCAATTATTTTCTATTAATTTAGTTGTAGCATACTGATGCAATTTTAAAACTCGGACTGTAACCAAAATAAAAGTGTAAATCAAATATTTAGCTCCACAGTGACTTAGAACTTGAAATTATCTTTTAAATAAAAAAAGAATCATCAAAATCGGTTAAGTATAAACTTTAGGAAGTGAGTGAACAAAAAGCAGGATTTTTTTAAATATATAGATTGTGAACCTTCTAAGGCCTTGTGAAGTCTGGGGTCTATAGCAAACAATTCGATATACAGTACATCAAAATTATTACAAACTTGATTTATTTAAATGGTGTTTTACTGATTTATTGTACATTTTTCGAAACATTCAGATTAACCTACTCTGTGGTGTTGGTTTATAAACCAAATGGCAATACTTCTTTAGGATACACTAACTGCAATTGTTAGTAGTTCACAGCCACAGCTAAGGCATATCCAGTTCTAACTTGAGGTCGTCTAATTCAAATCCGATTACTATCATGTTAATTGATGTTTGGCCTATAGTAATTTGGAAGAGCCACGGTGGCCGTGATTGTAAAAGCGTCAATGCTTTATCAATCGTCATGGCAACCATCAATGGAAAGGTTCCGGGTTCAACTCCCATTGACCCCGAATAATTTTCTAAATGGTTTCTTAACAGACATCGTTGGCTGTGGTTCGGATTCCACGTAAAACTGTAGGTCCCGTCTTCATTAGCCTTAAGTGCAAAACCGTAGGACGTTAAAACACAAAAAAAAAAAAAAAAAAAAAAAAAAATATAGTAATTTGGCGTCCTCTTTAGTTAACTGGGGTAATGTAAAAACAAATTTGGTGTGCTTAAGACCACACGTTGAAAGTGATAACTTCTATGAATGATTTATATTTTTATCAGTATTACTATTAGAAGAGAATATGTAAGGATTAATTATAATTATTATAATACATAGTCAAGCGAAAGTGCCCAATGGGCCAATAGAAGTTATCACTTTAAATATGTAAGTATTCAAATGACTATGTATTATAATAATAATTATAATTACCCCTTACATATTGAATTATTCTTAGAATTCTATGAAGAGTGCATCACTAATACCTCACTCAAAATCATTAGTCACTAAATAAATACTACTTACATTATAATTATCACTATTTTTCGCTTAATTATTATAATATAATATTGTTATAATATTATAATTATCTTTATATATACATATATATATAAATCTCGTGTTACAGTGTTTGTTATCGAACTCCTCCGAAACGGCTTCACCGATTTTTATGAAATGTTTTGTGTATATTTGGTAGGTCTGAGAATAGGTCGTAGGCTATTTGTTTTTTTATACACCTAGGTGATAAGGGTTATTAGTAACATCCCCTAAAACAATAAATATTAATTTGTATACTTTTCTTAAAGCTATAAAGCTGTCTTACAAGATACATATAAAATATAATCCAGTTTTATATTTTGTGAAGTTCTGCTAAGTGAATTGTCTACAACAACCAAAATTAGCCTAAAACCACAATTTTTTTAAATTGAACAATTTGTGTAGTTATTTTTCTAGCGAGCTATCAGATTCTACAGGTAAAAGTAAGTCGAAAATGTAGTATAACACTTTTTCGATTTCGGCTTAGTTTAGCCGTAATTCGCTTGTAGACAATTACCAAGAAATTATGTTTTTTGTCGATAACTCGGTTGTCCTTTGACCTACTGAAACTACAAAAAAAAAGAAATTTGGTCTGTCGTTAAAAAAGGAAAATATTTTGTCTCTTGTACATTTTTTGTAAAGTTAACGGAAGTTTTCAAGATATTCCACGTTAAAAATTTGTAACGGCCGCCATTTCGAAAATTATAAAAATAAATTCTTTGTGTTTGGTACACTAGTTAATCGTAACATATAAAATGTTCATTTCAAATATGAAGTCGATATCTTATCTATTTCCAGAGTTACAGCGAGTTTTTGTAAAAAAAACAAAATGGCGGCTTACGGCTAAACTAAGCCGAAATCGAAAAAATGTTATTCTACATTTTCGACTTATTTTTGCATGTAGAATCTGAATCTGCATAGCCCGCTACGCTTTACTGAATCATCCTGTATATTGAATAGTAATGTAATGAAAGACTATTATGGTAAGGTGGCGTTAAACAAGATAAACTCAGAAGTTAACTTTCGTAGAAGTTATGAATTACACGAACGCTATGAATACGGAGTGATGCCATGATATAAAACTAAGCCACAAGAGAGATATTGTTTATCAAATGTCATCTTATTGCATAGTTTCCGCACCGGAAACACTCTCATTCCGACTTCCTTTACGCCCACAATTTTAAATAGCACTTGAAGAATTTT